>OZ025244.1:9201443-9448943 GCA_964019155.1 Osedax fenrisi | reverse complement strand
TTATATAGAATAACAAAAACACAAGTTCGTGGATTTTTAATATATATAAATAGTTTATTCCCTGCACATACTCTACCATTTACTGAAAACGTTGATTTGATTAATCTTCTTGTGTTTGACTATAGTCATTGTATATATATACAATTATTGTTATTTATAGACCACCCTCTATGTTAAACAACGATCCCAGTAAACAAAGGTTTCATTGATTGGTGTTGGAATAGGTGAACAACACGGTGACATACACCGTGACAGATTACGTTCAGTGACAACATAGGTGTCGATGACATTGTGACAGAAGTTGTTTTTTGGCTATCTTTTTTTTATACAGTCACATAGTCAATGAAACATATAGGACACTATGGTCACCCTTTTGTTACAAGAATATAGTCAATGTCACGCATTTAAACTTCATATTATGACCAGAATATATCAAATTTCACGCATATATATTTTTTTCGTGACCAGAATATAGTTATTGACACATATCTTAACACCGTGTGACACACATATGGTCAGGTTAACCAATCGTATTACCTTTTTGTGACCTGTCTATGTTCAGTGTCCAATTCCTCACAAATGTATATTTTTATTTTTTATTATTAGATTATAATATATATATATATATAATTTAATTTAGAGAATATAATAATAAATGTACATCCTCGATGAATTTAACTCACTTTTCTCTTTTAAATCATATGAGTGATTGAAATATATAGTGAAACCTCTCTATTATACATATCTTTATAAGAACAATCTTAGTAAACGAATTTTTGTTCACATATTTGGATGGAATTAAATCTTTTCCACATTAAAAAAAATTTCCACTTTATAAGAAAATCTTATATAAATAATACATCCGTACAAGAACATTAGTTAAGTATTGTTTACAAATTGTACCTTTCTATAAGAAAATGTGATGTAATTGTTTATATCTAGATTTATGTTGGTATAGTAATTTAGATGTAACAATAATTAATTGTATTTAGTATTTATCACTGCAATATGCTAATTCATTGCATCTATATTTTATTTCTATTTTTATCATTTTTCGTTTATTTTCACTCTATGATTTATTTCTACTTTCGATTGTTTTTCGTTTATTTTTACGGTAACTATAAAACGTTTTAATTTCTTTAATTTTTAATTTCGTATTATTCTTTGTTTATTTCTATAACGTATGTTATCGTTAGCAAATATTGATACTTTATACTCTCGATTATATTTTCGGCTATGTATTTGCTTAAATAAATTATCAATCAATAGGCGAGCATGAATATCTAATTAATAAAATTAATAGTATTTTATTAATAATACAATTAATGCTATGCGATTCATGATCATGTGAGAGTATGGTTGCAATTAACATATACACACTACGATATGTAAGAATGTAATACACAGCTTGTAATCAGTAAAACTAATGGTAGAAGTAATTTACAATGATAAATAACACAATATATTATATATATATATAATATATATTTTATATTAACAAATGAACGGATGTATTTATTATGGGGGCATAATATTGACTATAGTATATATAATATATTAGTGTTGTATAAAAGGTTGTAAAATAAATAAATATACCTCATAAATATATATATATATATAACAAAGTCATAATAGTTGTATATACAACTAGTGTGTATACATATATCAGAAAAACTAATATATTACTTATTAGATAATACAGGAATAATAATTGCAGTTATATATTATTATAAAGTAATGGAAGTAAAGTTATTATTATGTGTAAGGAAACTATAATTTAGTTTAGAAGTACGGATACTACAAGTAAATAGGACGTATGATAATGCGGAGAGGGAAGTGATGAACTTACACTGTACATTGTACACTGTACATTGTACACTGTACATTGTACACTGTACATTGTACACTGTACAATGTATACTCAGATAATATTAAATGTAGGATATACAATATGTATTTTATTGAGATTCCGGTTTAATGTATGGAATAATCAATATTGTATATATAAAACTTTTATGTTAGGAAGTATTATGGGAGTTGTCTTTATATATATAAGCTATATCCATATATTATATGTATACATATATGTTATATGTACCTATAGGTATAATCAATAATTATGTACTATTTATGATATTGTATATAGGTAAATGCCTATAGGAAAAAGTATACTTTTGATGTTATGTCGTATCGTTTTGTGTTTTGTATCGATGTATGATCATAGTAAATGTATCTATATATCTATTCATCTATCTATTTATGTATCTAATATATATATATATATATATATATATATATAATTTTATGACTTGATAGCTAATGTGGTAGTATATTTAATCTATTTATAACCATAATGGTTGGTATGATGAAGAGGTTAACTATATTCTAGTAACTATCATTATCATACTATAGTATAGTATGATAATGATAGTTACTAGAATATAGTTAACCTCTTCATCATACCAACCATTATGGTTATAAATAGATTAAATATACTATTAAATATATTAAGGTATACCTTTTATCATTAAACTAATGATCAATGATTATGAAAATTCTTTAATTTAATTAGTATGATAATGATATAATCAGATAGGTTAACTTCATGGTTATCATTATTATCATTTTATTATTATATATATATATATATGTGTGTGTATATCATATTAGAATGTATAAGTTTCATATATTATTATATTATCAACTGATAGTATTCAATATCACCGTATCTACGAGAGTGTTATTGAATAAGGTTCTACTATTTGTCAATGTCACCGTATCCACGATAGAATCATTGACCAATATTATAATCGTGTTCATTGATACACCTTCAGATACAGTGCCATTGTCACCACGAATTCTTATTAATTGAATATTTCATATGAATAATATATGTTATAAATAACTATCAAATTATATATAAGATGGCACAATATAATTTAAAAAAAATCAACATTAAGATATATATTTTGATACTTGTGACATGAGTGGTGAACCTGAACACGAACTCGTCACATTTTGGTGACACTGTTGGTTATCCTAAACATGGTCAGTGAAACCTTTGTTTACTGGGATGCTGTAGAATTATTTGACCCGCTATTGGCTCGTTGCTATTTCTGATATATATATATATAAATGATATCCCTAATATAATTAATAATTCGATTAATAACTCTCTCTTTGCAGATGATACTAGATTGTCATTTTCGTTCAAATTCAATGATAATAGTTTCCATCAGCAAAATAGCCTCGACGATATCAGTAAGTGGATGAACATTTGGGAACTCGAATTGGCTCTGACGAAATGTGTAGTATGCGAGTTGGAAATACGTTTCCCGCTCATGTATATAATTTAAATGGACACACTTTACCAATTCAATCTAGTTTTAAATATTTGGGTATTACATTTAGTGATAATACGAGTTTCAATATTCATATTAATAAAGCCTATCTAATCATTAATATATTATTCCGGTGCTTTATTACAAATAATTATATATATATATATATATATATATATATATCGTATATACGTTCTTTGACGGAATCTGATTCTTCTGTTTGGAAATCAGACTCATTGTATTTCACTTATTCTAAACACATTGAAAATATTCAAAAATATTTCACTAAACGATTATTTTCTAGATGTAATATTCCAAAATGTTCTTACACTAATAGACTTATTTTTCTCAATATTAAATCACCGTCACTTCGTAGATTGGTAACAGATATGGTGTTAACGTATACGATACTGAATGAATTTGTGGATGTCGATCCTAACAAGATATTAGACGTATACAGCAATGTTGAGGTAATGGAGGTAATTTTGCCTATATAAAAAAGAATTAATAATTAATACGATAAGAAAGAATTATAATTAAATTCTTTTTTCATGTCATTTTGTGTGTATTTAATACTCAATAAATTATATATCTCTATTTATATATGTATATATATATATATATATATATGGATATTTATAAATACCCACTTATATGTTAGTATTTATTAACTAACGATGAAGAAAGTATGTTACATATAGGGAACACTACTTACACTACTTGCATCTAGATGCTTAAGCTACGTAGAAGCTTCTAATGTATTAATTGATAATATATATATATATATATATGTATATATATATATATATATATATATATATATGTGATATCACATTAGTATTAGCTGTATATAGTATTATATTCAGTGAACTAGAAATATTTGATAAATATTAAAAATAATAAAAATGTAAATGTATAAAATGTAATCGAACACAAAGGCCTTCAGCCTTGAGGTATATACCATTATCGACTGTTGTTAAATAAGTTAATATTCCCCCAACCTGTATGATAAATGATATATCTGATATGAATGAATGAATTAATAATATTTACTTTACTTATATAATATAAATAAATAATTAATACACATGGCATATGTATACAATACAATATAGTTATATAATGAGTAAACAAGGAACCATTTAATAGAATATAATTTTGAGAAAGGATTTCACACAAACATATATATGAATTAAAGAACAAAAACAAAAGAAATATGATAATAACATAACTATAATTATATATAATGAAATTAAATTAAATAGTGAATCAAATAGTTCCAATCTCACGTACAGTAAGCATCTACTCAGAACATACACAAATGGCATGCCCGAATGGCCTTTATATGCTACATTTCTAGGTATATTCGTCCAAAAAGATGTATTGGTGTATAATATATTTCTATCTTAGAAAATTGTAATATGAACGAATTAACGGTCATATGTGCATGCTATGAATAGCGTTAGATACACGAGTACTAGACAATAGTATACTATAAGAAACAAGACGTAAATAATTAAAAATATATATAGGTATATTCGTACAATAATAAATACTAATAAATTTGAGTAATATAATAATAGCATAATAAATAAATAATATCTTCAATATCAGGATAAGGTGTTTAATAACTTGTTAAAGCTATCTCCGATATCTGTTTCTTAAATGAAGTAAACGAGAATGAATGAATACAATTAGATGAATCAATATTTACTTATATGGATTTTTTTTAACTTATTTAAAATATAATATAATTAATTAATTTTTTATTATTGAATCAAATTCATTACAAAGAATACAACCATAAATAGATAAGAATTTGATCTTTGTATTGAGTTTACTAATTTTAACATGGAATAATTTATAATTACTGAAATTGTACCTTGTATATTTTTTGAAATATCTGACTTGTACAATATTAGGTAACTTATTATGAAATGCTTTATACATATAATATAACATATATACTTTTTTCAATTCATTGAATTATGGATATTTAATTTTTTATAAATATAATAAATATTTTTAAAACGATTTATCTTATAAATAATTCGCAGAGCTCTGTTCTGTAAAACATTAATATAATTAGTATTCGATATATACGCTTAACTCCATATGTGAATACATAAGATAAAGAGGACACGAATAAAGATTTAAATACAATCAATAAGACAGACGCATTTAGCTGCTTTTTCAATTTATGAAATACCGAGATTATTTTAGATAATTTATATCTTAATGAATGTATATGTCTTTTCCAATGTAGTTTGGAATCATCATACACACCCACAAACTTCACATAATCTACTTACTCTATTACATTTTTTCCAATACATATATCTAATTGATTATTATTAAAATTATTCAAAATCAAATGATTAGTCTTATTTATATTAAAATATAATTTATTATTATTAAACCAATTATTTATCTTAATTATTTTATAATTAATCACATTTTCTAATGATATAATTAGATAGTATATACTATAGTATCTGTTTTAAATATAAAACTGGTATCGTCTGCAAATATAATAGGAGATAAATCTTTAACAATATAAGCAATATCATTTATATATATTATAAACAACAGGGGTCCCAGAACAGAACTATGAGGAAATCCCATTTTTATAGGTAATAATGATGAATTGCATTATTAAAAATAACTAGTTGTTTCATATTAAATATATAACTGTTCATAAGCTTTAGGTATACACCTCTAATTCCAATATTGCTAAGTGTATTAATTAAAATATTATGATCAATGGTATCACAAGATTTTGACAAATCTAATGATACTATTGAACATTTTAATTTACTGTATAAATTATCAGTTACTTATTCTATTAAGGCATTGACAGCATCAATAGTAGACATATTATTACGAAAACAAAATTGTCTATTATTTATTATATTGTTTTCAATAAATGAACATCATTATTATCTTTATTAATTTTTTAAATATTTTAGATAAAATAGGTAAAATAGATATCGGTCTATAATACTCAATATTATCTTGTATGCCCTTTTTATATATTGGAATTACTTTAGCTATTTTTAGAGAATATGGAAATTAACCTGCACTATAACATTTCTTATATAATATAGATAAAGGAACATATATAATATATGCTATAGTTTTTTATTAGAACAGAATTAATGTCATATAAGTCTTTACTAGGATGTGAAAGGAAGGAAACCTACCTATATTTTAATTTCATTTTATTTATAATATTCGTCAATTCAGTTGAATGTATAAAAGATACAAATAAAGAGGAGGTAATATTATAATTATAAGTATCTGAACTATTATTAGATTTAGTATTTTACATATATTTGTAGGTGCGTTATTTGATGAAGTTAAATTAGAATAATATAGTTGTTTAGCTTTACGTAAATAATTAGTACATTTATTTCTAGCATTAATATGAACATATCTATTTATTAATGAGTTATCATTAATACATTTTTTAAATTTCATTATCAATCCATGGTGAATTTTTAAATGTATTGGTTATTTTTACTAATAGGCAATTATCATGATACACTTTTGTAATTTTATTAATAAAATCAATACAACTAGATTCAATATTATCATTATCAAGTATGGATGACCAATCATAGTTTATTAGAAGATTTATAATTTTGTTAATATTATTTTTATTAAGTGATCTATTAAAAAAAGTTGTATGTTCATATAATAATTAAATTGATTTAATAAAATAAATCTTACTTTATAATTTTCTAATTTATCGACAAATATACAATGATCTATGCATGAGATATACCAGATGGCATAACATTATTTTTAAAGTAAATATACACCTTAAGTATTTATTTTATTTTTCAGTGAAGTCTGCTAATGCATCTGCATATATATATATATATATGTATATTTAGTGGATAATACCCTCTTTATGATAATCTATTGAGGTGAAATTGTATTGGTGTATCTGTACCTAATTCATTATTTAAAATTTCAATATATATATATCTTTTTTGAGACTTAAAAAGTATATTATATTTATCAGAAAATTAAACTAACAACATTAATAATGTTTTAAAGAACGTAGACAATTGTGGTAATAGTGATATCGTTATCAACATTAACATATCATCGTTGAATCGGCCGTAAAGGTTTTTGTTTATATTATAAAGTATTTTGGATATACAACTTCATTAATACATCTATTCTATTAATAGATTATTTATAATAATTATTATATTTGATAATATTTTGCTAGTATAATTTTTAATATTTTTACATAAAATATTATTCATATTACAAATGTTATTACAAATTAGATTTACTACTATTTATGACGTTATACATTGTTGAAGCTGTCGTAGGATAAATAAAAAATGAATGATATTTTTTATTTTTTATGGAATCATAAATAGGTATATATATATAGGTAAATATCAATATTACTATTAGGTTAACCTAACAATTGTTTCATTAATTTAGGTAAATTTGACAAATATTGTTAAATTCATTAACGATTGCATAGGTAATCCTAATTATAAATATTATCATTAAATATGTATTATTAATAAAATTTACCATATTTATAATATATTAGTTAATTTACATTTTTAATTTTCATATTTCACGTACATGGGTATGTACATCGAGGATACGACAGCTGACCTATTCTATAGGCGAGGAGAACATAACCATAACAACGTCGGGGTATACGAAATGTATAGCTAAACCCAAACCCAACCCAAAACCCAACCCAATACGTTAGTATAACGATAACAACACGACTATTCCGCCCGCCCGCCCTCCCCCACTCCCACCCGCCATTAAAGGATTTTTGGGCCATTTTTTGATACATTGTTTAATGCTACTATTTAAATTGAGAATCACGTCATTACAACATAATACATAACATCATAATATACAATTTTTATTAAAAGTATTATTTCGTCATTATTAATTCTAACATATTTGAGCATATTTTCTTCAGGTTTGATAAATTAAAAATTAAAGTACGTACACGTATAAAAGTGGTCAATAAAATTAGAATATATTATTCTCTCAGAGTGTGTTCACACGGTAAATATCTACGACGATAAATAATCGTACATTTCGACGTACTACCGCGACACACAATGCGATGGTGGTCGCAGATATTACCGTGTAAACACGCCCTTATATTAATATTAGTGACCATAGTAACAATGAGACTTTCGGTAATTGCATGCCTATCTTTATAATAATATATATATATATATATATTTACCTAATAAACTATAGTTTATTAGGTAAACAAAAAAAAAACAAAAATATGGAAGACAAAATAGATATGAATTGATACCCAAATTGACATGGTACACAAATTAACATTGGGTTTACAGTTTATAACAAAAAGTATTGGTTTATGCATACCGAACTATAGTATGTGGGTTTGTTTATTAACGAGGTACAATTAGGGAACCTAATCAATACAATAGTTTATATATGAACTATATTACGATCGATCATATCAATATTAAAATCGTTAATAACAAATATGTTACTATATTAGGAAATTTATCAAACATATTTTGAATAGTATTGGTACATTTGTTATATAGAGGTTTTGGTGGTATATACAACAATACTATTTCAATTGTTACTAAATAATGTAATCGTTGCATTATCAAATACATCATTTAATTAGCGCAGTTTATCAATTATATAATATGTTATGTCATTTAATGGATATATATATATATATATATATAATCATCATCATCATCATCATGTCGATATTAGTTCATTACATGTGTAATCCAATCCTCTCTATCACGTATCGCTATCGGTAGTTCCTCATTATTGCACATTGTGTCATCTATTAGTTGGTCTAAGTAGGTCTTCTAAATATGTCTTTATAGGTTTTACTCGAGAGCGTCGTCTATGTAGGGTTCCAAAGTAATACTTGGCTCACTACTTCGCTTCTGTTTCTCCAGCAGTGACCAGAGAACTTCAGTCGTTGTTCTCGTATATGCGAATATATATAGGGGAGATTGCTCTAATATCGACATGCACGTAATATCGACACCCTAGAGGTCTCCTAAAATATAATTCCAATCAAAAAATAATTAATGTATGAAATGTTAATCAATATAATTCTAATTCATATAAGTATAATTTTTTTTTTAATATTTATATTTTTTTAATTATAAACAAAAAAACTGATTTTTTCGTTACAACTCTAAATTTATTAAATTTTTGAAGTACAATATCGATTCTCAATCATTTGAAAAATTATATATTTTAAATATTTTAAATATTTTAAATATATCGTATAAATCTAATTAAATTTTACAATGTGACGAAAATATTTTATCATAATTTGTTACAAAGTTATTGACGTTTACCTAAGCAACATACATTTTCATAATACCGACACCCTAATTTCACGTAATATCGACACCCTTTAACCAATCAGCGTTATTTGTTTATAATGTGGGTGCGTTATGATAATATTCATAAATTAATAGAAATACCTAATAATATACACATATACTTGGAATTGATTCTACTTTGAATTAAATAGTCTTTCAGAAACTATATAAAACTCCTATGTACGTACAATATTCGCATGCATATGCGACTATTTAATTCTAAGTAGAATAAATTCCAAGTATATACTTATATATGTGTATATTATTAGGTATTTCTATTAATTTATTAATTTATTAATGCATTATGTAATTTAAAACTTAATATTTATAATATAATATATTATATTAAATATTTTCGAAAATTAATTATAGGAAAACAACGTATGACTTACGTGTGTTAACTAAAAGTAGCGCTCATTTAATTCTGATTGGATAGTGGATATTAAATAATATATGTTATGTCTAAATATCGATATATTTAGGGTATCTATATTATGTGCCAAGGTGTCGGTATTCGGGCAGTGCCTGTAATGTCGACACCCCTGTTATCTCATAGTTAAACAAACTAAATTAAATTTTAAAATAGCTATTATATATATACATATGTGCCGGTACATTGAAAATTATTAACATTGAATAGATAGGAAAGAAATCGGTGATTTAGAGATATGCCGATCCAACGCGATTACCGGTACATCGAGAGCGCATTGTATATAGTTATCTCTTTCTATTATGTTTTCCACGATATCTATTGAATTATGATCTTTGATATCGAATAAATAGTATTTATCCCTATTAATCCATATATCAGTAATTATATTTACTGATCATTTTTAAGACTAATTAATTGTATCTAGAATATTAATTATTATATTGGGAACAATAGTATTACTTTATCCCGTGATACTTGAATCGTAGGGGAATATGAATATGTTTCACAACAACGTCGCTATTCGTTTCGGGTATTCGTCATCATCGGTAGGTCGCAGAGATATGTTGATGTCAATTTAAAAATATTGTCCAATCATTCCATCTTTGGAAGGACAAGAGGTCTTGCACCTTCGATTTATATTTATTGAATGGTTTTAGCGAGAGTGTTATGACGTGTACAAACCAACTTAACTTTATATTTTTGAATAATGACATTAGTAGCGGAAACTTCCCAATATAATAGTTAATTTTATTTGTAATGTAGATATTGGTTTTAAGCTCTCAATAATATATTCATAATAGCCGTGTGTGCGCTTTTCGAAGGCTTGCATTTTTGTATCCGTCATTTCTATTTAACTTCATAAAAGCCAATGTAGAAGCAGCAGCCTCATTAATACATTTGAAAATACAACCACGCGACAAAATAATCTCCAAAGACAGCAGAATCTTGGATTAAACAGAATATAAGGAATATTCCGTTCTAACCACAAATAATTCACAAGAAAAACTATCTAAAGTTAAATAACGTCTATAAGAAGAATTAAAGAACGACAACATTGCTGCTGAAATTCTAAACTCAAACATCAAACATATTGAACAATCCAATGAACAAAGTAGACATGCAGATAGCTTGAAGTTAATTACCAAAGTGACTTGACGGAGAAAACAAAAAATATGGATAATCAAGGCCAACAGTAAGATGATCAATCAGGTTTCAATCATTTTCATCATCAGTAGGTCGCCGAGATATTTGGATGTCTATTTGAAAATATTTTCCATCCATTCATCTAATAGTTTTAAGTTGAGTACATTATTTAAGGGTGTACATTCAATCAGGAACGTATAGGTGTATAAATAGTGATAGGTATATAAATTAAAAATATATATATATATATATATATATATATTTATAATATAAGTATAATATATATTATATATATATATATATATATATATATATATTAATTTATATACTTAACACTATTTATACACTTATAAGTTCCGTATTTACTTTAGTAATAGACTACACTATTACAAACAAGGGTACGCTAGAATTCACAAATGGGTACATTCTTTGTCCCTATTTTAGTACGCTTATGAATACGCTAGAAATCGATTTTGTGGAGAGTAGCATACCCTTTACGATACGCATTAAACGGCATATAGCGTACCCTTTACGATACGATATCAACGGCCCATTTCGGTAAAACAATTCTTTCGTTAATATATTATAATATACCAGTAGTAATCAGTATTCCTGTATGAAATTCTGCATTATGAGAAAATGCCACTAATACATTACTTTATTCTAATATGAAAGGATAGTATCAAAGCAACTAACTAAGTATATAACGACTCATAACATTCCTAACATTATGTGTGAGTCACACATATCAAAGTGTATATCTTCCTTTAAAATCTACTGAAACTGCACTGACATACAAGCCCTAGCCGAGAAGAGACTTTAATTAAATTATCTGAGACTATTATATTAATACATATTTTCTTTGTTATGGTTGTATTATTTTACCATATATGTTATAGCTATATCAAATAACCATATAGAATCTATAGTATAACATGATATGAGAGTATCTTAATTATAGAAATATCCAAATTATAATCTAAAAAAGCCATTCAATAGTATTAACATTACATGATAATGCTCACTACATGATTATATCAATGATATGCTTATATTTTTTACATACAAATATTAATTTAATTTAATTATTAATACACTACTATTATTATTAATATATTACTAATATATATATATATATATATATATAATTATATATATATATATATATATATATATAATTATAAGCATTAGTTTACTATTTTTAAAACTAAATTTAATCTACATGTTTCATTATTATTATTAATAAATATACTTATAAATATATATATTAATTATTAAGTATATTATATACTGTATATATTAGTAATTACTATTATATTAATACATATATTCTTTGTTATTGTTGTATTATTTTACCATATATGTTATAGCTATATCATATAACCATATAGAATATATAGTATATATATAGCACGATATGATGGGCGTATCTTAATTATAGAAAGTTTTAAATATTATAAAAGTTAAAATTTTCAAAAAGTAGAATATTTTAATAATGTTCTAAATAAACTATTTATATCACATGTTCCTAATATAAATACTACAATATAACAGGTACTTCAGAATAATTCTTCTGAAATATATTAATATATTGAAATTGAAGAAGCAAGTAAAAAAATTATTTCGAAAATCTAAAACTAATTTGCAATATAAATATAATTGGAAAGAAGCACAAAAAATGTATCCAAAGAATTAGAATCTTTAAATTTTAAGAGAGAGATAATGCAATTAATTCAAAAAATAAATTAAAGTTTTATAAATTTATGAAAAAAAGACAAAATTTAAAATCTGGAGTATCTCGTCTAATTGATATATCAAATAATATTATTATATTTGCAGATCAAGCAAATACATTAAATTCATATTTGTGTTCAATTCATCAAAATGGACATTTTATAATTTAACTAAATACAAATTTGTATTTTAATTTGTAAATTAATTTGATAATATTGATTTAAATCCTGAAATATTTAAAATATTTTTAAATAGATTAAAAATTACACATACTTTCGGAACTGATGGGATTCCATCTTCTATGTTAAAATTATTATCTAATGAATTATGTAGGCCTTTATATATTATTTTTAATACATCTTTATTATCGGGTAATATACCGAAAATGTGGAAAAAATCTATAATCACACCAATTTTAAAAAGGGTGAACCATCAAATTAAAATAACTATAGGTCTATTTCAATAACATATGTAATGTGTAGAGTATTAAAACGTATTATTTCTAAACAATTAATTTTTTATTTAAAATCTAATAATTTATTAACAACAAATTAATATTGTTTTATAAGTGGAAAATCAACAGAATTACAATTAACAAAATGTTTAAAATGTTGGTATAATGAATTGAATGATAACAAATGTGTAGATATAATATATATATAGATTTTGCAAAAGCTTTGGATGTTGTTTCCAATGAAAAACTATTATATAAATTAAAATCATACGGCATATCTAATAAAATAATAAAATGGTTTTATAATTTTTTATCGAATAGATCTCAAATTACACGTGTTGAGTATTCTTTTTCAAATAGTTCTATTGTAAAATCTGGTATATACCACAAGGATCGGTTTTAGGTCAAATTTTATTTGTAATATATATTAATGATCTTCCTAGTATATTCTCTTCAAAAATTCATATCGATTATAACATATAATATAACATATATATAATATAACATATATAACATACATAATTATAACATAAACAAAATCTGTTTTGACAAACAACTTTTTTTTAATAGAAATGTATAATTTTATATCGATTTATATTTAATTTTGTATCTTAATTATTGCATTATCTCTTCTGTGTTTTCTTACAAAGTTTGTTTTTGTTATAGAAAAGTTGGGTTTTTATATCTATATTTCAAATATACTATAATATAAAATTAATAATTCATTATTATTACAGGTAAAGTGGGAAGTATTATTTTATTTTTATTTTTTTATGTATTATATTTTTGTTTTATATATATTTTGAATATATGTTTCAAATGTATTATATTACTAAAATACAATATTAATAATGTACTATTATTTCAGAATATAATATATATTATAGTGATAAGTATTATATTGTTTGTTTCGTAATATTATTGGTTTGTTTTGTTATTAACGTTTTCTGTTTGTGAATAGGTATATTGGTTTATTTTATTGTTAACGAGTTCTGTTTGTATATATATATTTCAAATTTATTATACAATTAAAATAATAAATTAATAATGTACATCCTACTATTATTACAGAGTTTGGTAAGTAGTACCTATTACATTATTAGTTTGTTTCATTCTAGTATTGGTTTTATTGATTTTTAACATGTTCTTTTTATAATATATTTAAAATGTATTATTTAAATATTAAACTATATAACTAATAAGTAATTACTAAAAAAGGGTACAAAGAAGGGTATAAGAAGAATTCTATAAATTTAAAGTGGAAATTAAATATTTCGATGCCACTTACAAAATAATGTATTTTATTTCTATGTTGATCATTTTTCGTTTATTTTTACTATATGATTTATTTCTACTTTCTATTGTTTTTCGTTTATTTTTACGGTAATTGTAAAACGTTTTAATTTATTTAATTTTTTAATTTCGTATTATTCTTTGTTTATTTCTATAACGTATACGATATGCTTGTTAACATATATGTTATCGTTAGCAAATATTTATATTTTATACTTTCGATTATATTGTCGGCTTGTATTTGCTTAAATAAATTATCAATCAATCGATAATGAATATTAATTGTATATTATAGTATATTTGAAATATAAATATAAAAACCCAAATATTCTCTAACAAAAATTAAAAAAAAACCCCCCGAAGAGTTAATGCAATAATTAAGATACAAAATGAAAAATAAATCAATATAAAATTATAAATTTCTGTTAAAAAAAGTTGTTTGTCAACAAATATTTTGTTTATTTTATTTTAAAAAAGATGAAACAGATACAGATTTTATTACATCATTATTTAACGAATTCCATATATTAACTGATATATTATAATAGATCAGTAATAATTAAATAATTATTAATTATATTTTTAATTGTAATATCATAATTATGTATTCAATTACATTTTTTACAATTACCTCTAGTTCTACAATTATTCGAAATTATTATTATTATTATTATAATCTATAGAGTTTATTAGCAGCCAACTGGTAATTATTACCAATACACCCGCAATTACCTCAGTCAATGTAAAAAAACATCGCATATAGTATTGTTTACTATTATATAACAGGCTGTAAATAACGCTTACTAATACATATAACTATATTGTTTAAATTATTATAATAGTATATAATTTTTAATGTATACTAATTAATTAGCCCGTGTTACTATTAGTACTTTAGTACTATCAGTACTTTAGTACTATCATTAATTATAGACTAATATTAATTACTATCATATATTATGTTATATACAATATTAGCAGTCATAGTGTTATTAAGAATAAGTACATCGGAAGGTTGGTAGATATTGCTTTTATTATTATTATGAATTTCTCTAAAGTAATTATATATATATATATATATATATTATAAGCATATATTATTAGATATAATCTTAGGTATGTGAAATATATAACATATTTATTACACTATTTACATGAAATCAATACAGGCATTACCGTATTCAATACACATATAACGTATATCTGATATGTTAACAACACTTACTTATAATTCATAGTGATCAATAATTATATATATATATGTATATATATATATATATATATATATATATATATAAATGAGAAAACTAGAGAACACATGAGGTTAGGGATATCAATGTTAACATTATTGTTGCTCATTAAGGGGATCCCGCACATTTAAAGTAATGATAATTTATTTTTTTTTATATTTTTTTTATTACATAATAATACTTATTGTAGTGTTTTTTAGTATCTGTAAAAAAAATAGACATGAATTCAGTCTAGAAATGACATAAAAATGTGTTTTTTTAACGATAATTTAATGCTATTATATGCTATTCAATATTAAATTGTTATATTGTCAAACTTCAAACGCTGTTTTCTCGGAATAATTATTTCGCGCTATGTATATGCATTCAAAAATATAGAACATAAAAACTATTATAATTATAATACTACTTTTTTTTGCTTTATATAGAATTTAATTATGTGAATAGTAAAATAGAGAGATACTTAATAAAATGTATATAATTCATTATATAAAATGATAATTTCTATAGAAATAAATTATAAAATATAATTAAAATTCGTTTTATTCAGAATAATTTTTTTAGCTATGTTTGTGTATATACATGAGTATTTCTATAAAAGTACAGAAGCTATTGATCTAATTTATTTGTATATATATAAATAACATATGTATGCACGATTCAAGAGAGATAATATTACAACATATATTATTATGTTGATTAATAAAATACATAAAAGTATGTCTATTATTATACATATATATATATTAGTGTTGCAATCGAACCATACTATCAGAGTATCGGTACGAAATAGTCGAGTATTAGTTCGAGTCCGAGTTCCAAAGTACAGCATCCTGCGTACCGATACTCGACAATAATATATCCTAATTTATAATAGTACGGTGTACCCTAATATTATCTAACAATACACCCTAATATATTATAACTATTTTAATATTTAAATTTTATTTTTCTTTTGAAATTTGAAATTTGAAATTTTACTCTATTATTTCTTTTATTAATATATTTGTTTTTGTCCATTACTTTTACTGACAGGTATATATATTGATAAGTTCAGTGAATTTCTATATCTACTAGGATTCACTCTCATTTATTATGAGGAACCTTTATCAAATACTACAGTACCATAATATTCTCTATAAGTATACCTTAATTTATATAAATACGTGTAATAAAATATTCTCTAGAAAACCCTAATTTATAAAATAATACAATAACCTAATATTTTTATATATGTACTTTAATTTATAATATTAATATCAAGTTTATTATAATATAAAAATAATAATTTAATGAAAATATAAAATAATTTATTAATTTATTTATTGATTGATTGATAATTTATTTAAGCAATACATAGTCGAAAATATAATCGAAAGTATAAAGTATATATGTTTGTTAACGATAACATACGTTATTGAAATAAACAAAGAATAATACGAAATTAAAAAATTAAAGAAATTAAACGTTTACAGTTACCGTAATAATGAAAAACAATCGAAAGTAGAAATAAATCATATAGTAAAAATAAACGAAAAATTATCAAAATAAAAATAAAAGAAGGCATACAAATAATCTAAAATAGAAATAAAATACATTATTTTGTAAGTGGCATCGACATATTCAATTTCTATAGAAAGTTCTAAAGTATACTTTACCTTTATAGAATTCTTCTTATCTTTATACTCTGTAATAGTAATACATCATTAGTTATATAGTTTAATATTTAAATGATAAATTTTAAATATATTATAAGCAGAACATGTTAAAAATCAAATAAATCAATACTAGAATGAAACAAACAAATAATCTAATACTTACCAAAATCTATAATAATAGTAGGTATACCTATACTATAGTATAAAATGTATACATTATAAATTTTATATTTTAATTGTATAATAAATTTAAAACATATATAAATAAAAACATAACACGTTAACAATAAAATAAACCGATACCTATACACAAACTGAACACGTTAATAACAAAATAAACTCATAATATTACGAAACAAACAATATAATATTTATCACTATAATCTGAAATAATAGTACATTATTAATATTGTATTTAGTAATATAATACATTTGAAACATATATACAAAATATATATATATAACAAAATATAATTCAGAACAAACAAAAATAAAATAATACTTCCTACTTTATCTGTAATAATAATGAATTATTAATTTTATATTGTAGTATAATTGAAATATAGATATAAAAATCCCGAATTTTCTATAACAAAAATAAATGTATAACAAAAAATAATACAGAACAAACAAAAATAATATAATACTTCCCACTTTATCTGTAATAATAATGAATTATTAATTTTATATATTTGAAATATAGATATAAAAACCCAAGTTTTCTATATATAACAAAAACACACTAAAAAAAAAACCAGAAGAGATAATGCAATAATTAAGATACAAAATGAAACATAAATCAATATAAAATTATAAATTTCTGTTAAAAAAAAGTTGTTTGTCAAAACAGATTTTGTTTATTTTATTTTTAAAAGATGAAACAGATACAGATTTTATTATATCATTATTTAATGAATTCCATATATTAACTGATCTATTATTAATTATATTATGTATTGTATTATCATAATTATGTATTACATTTAATTTTTTACAATTACCTCTAGTTCTACAATTATTCGAAATGTTAAGAATATCAGTTATATTTATATCTGTATAATTATTTGAAATTTTAAAAATTGTGGTTAGATCTATTTTTAATCTTCTAAGTTCAAGTGATTCTAATTTAAAATATTCCAACCCCTCTATATATTATTTATAATTAATATTTGATGAATTTGTATATCCTATGCATATTGTAATTAATCTTCTATTATAAATACTATACCATTTTAATTTTATTATCTAGGATGTTTAATTTTTAAATTAAATAATATAAATATAATTTATAAAACAATCATTAAGGGGATACCCTTTACCTGCAAAAATCAGTCAAAATAAAAAATAATTTTTTTTGTTGATAAATGTAATAAAGTATATATTTTTCTATAACAAATCAAAATATTACATCATAAAACGATCAATAAAGCATACAAATCAAACTTTTACAATTCTTTTAAAATTTAACATCACTTTTTTGTATATACATATTTTAGATGTCATTTTTTCAAATCTGATTATCTCAGAATAATTATTTTAGCCTAATTTTAAATCTTAAAAAGTCTATTTCTCTCAAAATAATGATCATAAAAATATTATAATATTGTCAGTATATATCACTTTATATGTCTATATTATAAAAATAAAGGCTTATTCAATTATTTTCATTATATCATATATAAAAATAAATACAAATATTGTTTTACTATTACTAGATGTCTTGTATTTCCGAAAATAAACAATTATATCTTATAATCCTTTATTTTCTTTTAAATAACAATCCACACTATAATATGCCGTTTACAGAATTAAAATAACTTAATTATTCTTAGATTAATAGACTTTAAAAAAAACAAAAAACCCTATATTTTTACATTGAGTGCTCAGGTCAAGCGTAACCCCTTAATCTAATTACCTATAGTGTCTATTATCTAAGTCATATCAATATCTTATAAAATATATAATGGTATTACACTTATTATTTATCATGACTTATAATTTATATCAACTAACTATTCTTGTCCTAAAGATAAATATTATCGTCTGAAGAAAGCTGCGCAGCTATAGCATATATGCATATATATTATATATAGTAAATAGTAATATTTACAACTTCAATATTTAAATAATACTATATAATTTTATATACTTCTCTTCTTAAAATAATATATCGATATGGCAAATACGATTGTGTATATATTTTTATTTATAATAATTAGGGGAAAGTCTCCGATTACCGACCCCTAAATGATTATTTGTAATAACTTATTCAATGTCAAGTATATTTATTTTAAATTTTGTAATTAGGGTAATATTATGGTAATGAATAATGTAACTATATTACATTTTTGATATAATTATATTTACAAGAATAAACAGGGAGGTCGGTAATCGGATATATGTGCTTAATACCGACCCCTTTATCTAATTACCGACCCCCTGAAATAATCGTGATATAAATAATTGTAGTATTATAATATCCAATAAAAATAGTAGATATACATAAATATAATTAATTATAATATGCACGCAATTTATTTATTATTGAATTTATATTTTAATAGTAATATTAAATTAAATTTAAACTTTATCGTAATTATATTAAAATATTGTATATTATTATTTAATATTTATACATGTTATACATTTATATATGATATATATAAATATATCAATGATACACAAACAACTTATGACATCATTTAAAGTAAAATACGAATCTATTTTGATTGGATATCATAAATCACATGGGGTCAGTATTAGGGTAATTTAGGGGTCGGTAATAGGAAAAGCATACGGGTTGCTATAATTAAGATATATTGGTTAATAGTCATTAAAATTAAATTATTTTTATAATTTTTATAAATATTTTATTGATCTACAATATTATGTACAGTATTATATTTTCTTTTAGTTAATAAAGTATTTACAATTATTTAAAAAAAGTTATTATTCAAATATTTAAAAACTAAAAACAGAAAATTATATTTTATCAAATAATAATTCTAGGATTGAATATTTTTAAAAACAAAATACTTATTTATATTTATCATTAAATTACTAACAGTTTATATATATACAATTTTTTGATATCTCTTATAGTTACTGAGCTACGAGAGGGGTCGGTATTAGGAGGGGTCGGTAATCGGAGACTTTCCCCTATAATATATATTATACGTTTTAATATTTATTAGTACACTGATATAATAGTAGAATAATTTACATATTTTAAAAGAATATAGTAGTTATAAGTATGTAATATATACTATATATTGGGGTTATATAATTGCACTATTAGTAGTTATTATAATAATATTATATTATGTATTTATTTATTATAATACAATATAATTATTTATATATTTGTATAATGTAAAATTAAATGTATTATTAATTTAAAATTACATCTCAAAATATATGCAAATATATAGATTAAGTTTATATATAATAGTCTATTTAAATAGATATAATCATAATTATAATCTAACTAAACATTAATAAAATAAATATATATATATATATTATAATACCATTTATTTTTATAAATAATACTATATAGATAATATCGAATGCAGAAATGAAAATGAATGTCTAACAACTTTATCTGAAACGCAAGCGGATGTTTACAATGATAGAGATTATGATAAAGCCGCCACTTATTTCGAATTGATGAATAGCCTCATTAATGAAATAGCTTCTAGAACAATCTTTATTATGTACGACGGTTAGGGAATTAGAACAATTGGTTACCTGTGTTTGTTAATATTTGTACATCATATTCACAATACAAATTCAAATTCACTTTATTCACCTACATTACTATAATGACTCGCAATTTCTTTAATAATTATGATATATCCATTTAAATAAACCAAACGAATTAAATTATATAAATAAGTAGGGAAAGTAACCGTATACCGACAGTGCCCGTATACGGACACTCTCGGTATCTCAGAAACCATAAATCCTACAAAAAAATATTTAATGAATAAAATATTCATAATTATAAAAATAGTCTAAAAAAGTATTTTTTATTTTTGAATTATACAAAATATTGTTAATATATCCAATAAACTTATTTTTTTATTACGTTTTAAAATTTATGAAAAAAAATGTCAATTTAAATTTAAGGTTTAAACCTTTTAAACCTTCTCAATATTATACAAATGAATCGATAAAATATAACACTATAGTGTAATATATATATTATTAAAAAATAAAGCATTCTAAAAATTGTATTTTTAATTTCTATCATTAAGTAATATATCTAGATGTCATATAAGTTCATAATACGGACACTCCAAATGTCTTAATACGGACACCCTATAACCAATCAGCGCGCAGCGTATTAACAATTCTGATTTCCATAAAAATCGTGTGCATTATAATATTAATACCACCAATAAAGATAATTCTAAAAAAAATATTATTTAGATACTTAAATTGTATTATTAATTAAAAAATAATAAAAATAAATAAATTATTAACTAATTAAATTACAATATATTTTTTATAAAATTAATTTTAAATAACCTAATTGTAATTTGTATGATTGATTCATCAATAATATATAGTTTATCTAGTGGTATATAGGGTGTCTGTATTATAATATAAGTTGTCCGTATTCGGACATGGGTACCGAATACGGACACCCCTGTTATCTATTGAATTAAAAGATTAAATAAAATTTTAAAATCACAATAATATCTATAATCATATAATATTAATATATTGTAATTTTTGAATACAAATAATGAGTCATACAAAATTAAGAGCATTTATTGTTAAAGTGTCCGTATTAGGTTACTTTCCCTTACACCTATCATATTATATTATAAAATAATTGTACCTTGTAAAAATGAAGTTATATAATATATATTTTTGAACATTTAACAATACCATTTTAATTTAATGACTAAATATTTATTTATTAAATAATTAGCTTAAATTATATAAATTGGAGAGTACACAATTTTAGATTAATATATAATTAATATATAAGTAATTTAATATACGAAAAATTCTAATTAAATGTATATTATAATTAGATATTTACAACTACTGTTTACATATTTTTCATATCAATTGACAAATTATAAAGAATATCACTGAATTACATTTGAATAAATATATTTTATTCAATGAATTATTGATTGATTGATAATTTATTTAAGCAAATACATAGCCGAAAATATAATCGAAAGTATAAAGTATAAATATTTGCTAACGATAACATACGTTATAGAAATAAACAAAGAATAATACGAAATTAAAAAATTAAGGAAATTAAAACGTTTTACAGTTACCGTAAAAATAAACGAAAAACAATCGAAAGTAGAAATAAATCATATAGTAATTATAAACGAAAAATGATAAAAATAGAAATAAAATATAGCGTAAAAATAATCGAAAATAGAAATAAAATACATTATTTTGTAAGTTGTATCGAAATATTCAATTTCTACTTTAACTTTATAGAATTCTTCATCTTGTATCCTGTTTTATTAATAAATTATTAGTTATATAATTTAATATTTAAATTTTAAATTTTAAATGTTAAATTTTAAATATATTATAAACAGAACATATTAAAAATCAAATAAACCAATACTAGAATGAAACAAACAAATAATGTAATACTTACCAAAATCTGTAATAATAGTAGGTACTTTATTAATTTATATTTTAATTGTATAATCAATTTGAAACATATATATATATATATATAAAAAAGAACAAGTTACAAATAAAATAAACCAATATACATATACAAAAACAGTTAATAACAAAACATACCAATAATATTACGAAACAAAATAATATAATACTTATCACTATAATCTGAAATAATAGAAAATTATTAATATTGTATTTTAGTAATATAATACATTTGAAACATATTTACAAAATATATATAAAACAAACATATAATACCGAACAAACAAAAGTAAAATAATACTTCACACTTTATCTGTAATAATAATGAATTATTAATTTTATATTATAGTATATTTGAAATATAGATATAAAAAATCCGAATTTTCTATAACAAAAATAAATTTATAACAAAATATAATACAGAACAAACAAAAATAAAATAATACTTCCCACTTTATCTGTAATAATAATGAATTATTAATTTTATATTATAATATATTTGAAATATATATATAAAAACCTAAATTTTCTATAACAAAAACACATTAAAAAAAACCAGAAGAGATAATGCAATAATTTAGATACAAAATGAAACATAAATCAATATAAAATTATAAATTTCTGTTAAAAAAAAGTAGTTTGTCGAAACAGATTTTGTTTATTTTATTTTTAAAAGATGAAACAGATACAGATTTTATTATATCATTATTTAATGAATTCCATATATTAACTGATCTATTATTAATTATATTTTTAATTGTATTATCATAATTATGTATTACATTTAATTTTTTACAATTACCTCTAGTTCTACAATTATTCGAAATGTTAAGAATATCAGATATATTTATATCTGTATAATTATTTGAAATTTTAAAAATTGTAGTTAGATCTATTTTTAACCTTCTAAGTTCAAGTGATTCTAATTTAAAATATACCAATCTCTCTATATATGATTTATAATTAATATTTGATGAATTTGTATATCCTACGCATCTTGTAATTAATCGTCTAGTAAATAATCTTTGCACTCTTTCAATTTGGTCTATGAGACTACGAAATTTACTAACCTTTGAAAAAGGTGACCAAATTATGGATGCATATTCTAAAATTGGTCTGCAATAAATTTTATATGCATTTAATAATGCTCTAGGGGATTTTGTAGTAATGCATCTAAAAATTGAATTCAAAGAAAAATAAGCTTTTTTACAAATATAATCAATATGTTTATTAAATAAAAGGTTATTTTCAAATATTATTCCTAAATCTTTATAAAAAGTAACGTTTTCTAATTGAATATTATTTATAAAATATTTTGATGGAGTAACCTTCCCTAAAGTCATAACTGCACATTTTGATAATGAAATATTTAATTGTCATTTATTTACCCATTGTGAAAATAAATTTAAATTATTTTGTAAAAGAAATCTTTCACTCTCAGATGCGTATGAAAAATATATTTTTGTATCATCGGCAAATAAATCAATATGAATTTTTGAAGAGAATATACTAGGAAGATCATTAATATATAATAAAAATAAAATTGGACCTAAAACCGATCCTTGTGGTACTCCAGATTTTACAATAGAACTATTTGAAAAAGAATTTTCAACCCGTGTAATTTGAGATCTATTCGATAAAAAATTATAAAACCATTTTATTATTTTATTAGATATACCGTATGATTTTAATTTAAATAGTAGTTTTTCATGAGAAACAACATCAAAAGCTTTTGCAAAATCAATATATATTATATCTACACATTTTTTATTATTCAATTCATTATACCAACATTTTAAACATTTTGTTATTTGTAATTCTGTGGATTTTCCACTTATAAAACCATATTGATATTTTGTTAATAAATTATTAGATTTTAAATAAAAAATTAATTGTTTAGAAATAATACGTTCTAATACTCTACACATTACACATGTTATTGAAATAGGCCTATAGTTATTTGAATTTGATGGTTCACCCTTTTTAAAAATTGGTGTGATTATAGATTTTTTCCAAATTTTCGGTATATTACCCGATAATAAAGATGAATTAAAAATAATATATAAAGGCCTACATAATTCATTAGATAATAATTTTAACATAGAAGATGGTATCCCATCAGTTCCGAAAGTATGTGTAATTTTTAATCTATTTAAAAATATTTTAATTATTTCAAGATTTAAATCAATATTATCAAATTTTTGTTTAGTTAAATTATAAAATTCGGGTAAATTTCCATTATCATTTTGTTGAATTGAACTAAAATATGAATTTAACGTATTTGCTTTGTCGAGATCTGAAAATAAAATATTATTATTTGATATATCAATTAGAGGAGATACTCCAGATTTTAAATTTTGTCTTTTTTTCATAAATTTATAAAACTTTAATTTATTTTTTGAATTAATTGCATTAATCTCTCTCTTAAAATTTAAAGATTCTAATTCCTTGGATAATTTTTTTTTTGCTTCTATCCAATTATATTTATATTGTAAATTAGTTTTAGATTTTCCAAATAATTTTTTTACTTGCTTCTTCAATTTCAATATATTCTTCGGAAGTACCTGTTTTATTGTATTATTTATATTAGGAATATGTGATATAAATAATTTATTTAGAACATTATTAAAATATTCTACTTTTTGATCGATATTATAATCATTTGAATTTAGATATTCCCAATTAAATCTAGAAAGATGATATTTAATCAATTTTATATTAGCATTATTGAAATCAAAATTGTTTGATTTTAAAATCTGTTTACATGGATATTTTTCAATATTTACATTAAATGAAACAGAATAGTGGTCACTTATATTTTTGTATAATCCGAAATAGTCTCCAATTATTATTTATATTAGATAGTAATTGTTTTTCATTAGTAAAAAGTAAATCAATTATATTATTATTACGAGTTGGCTTATTTATTAATTGTGAAAATGAATTTTTAATAATCGAATCGAAAAGTAATGCATAACTTTTTGGGTAACTAGGAAATGTATAATCTTTACAATTAAAATTTGGTAAATTAAAATCTCCTATAATTATAGATGAATTATAATTTTGTTGGGTTATATCAAATAATTTACATATCTGTTCATGAGATACTTCATTACAATTTGGGGGTCTATAAACACATATAATATTAAATGGAATTTTTGAATTAATTTTTAAATGTATATATTGAACATCTATGTGTGAAATAAAATTTCTTACAGGACATAAACTAGATTTACAAAATATCGCAACACCTCCTCTATGAATTAATTTATCGTATCTAAATAGTGTATAATTTTTTCCACCGATTAAATATAGAGAATCTCTATCATCTACCGTTAAGAATGTTTCAACTAAACATATAATGTCATATTTATTAGATGAAAGTAAAAATTCCAAAAAATTCATTTTATTTCTAATACTACGAGCATTAGCGTAATATATATTTAAATTGTTATTTTTAATATTTTCATCTTTATTGCCGGTTAGTCATCTAGAACCTGTATTTTTATTTTTATTTTTATTAATAATGGAATTTTTATAAGTAATATATGACCATTTCCATACACTAAAATTATCTTCACCAATTGACATATTCCATAGTCAATTTTATTATTTATAATATATCTTAGTTCATAGGAACTACTTCTAGAATTATAAATACATTTGATAATTTTTTTACTTTTAATTAATTTATTTTTAACTACATGGTATAATATCTGATGTCGTTCTAGTGATATTTCATCTAGAGATGTTCTAATGAATGAATTTTGTAGATCTCGTAATTTACATAATCGGTTAACATTTGATAAAATAATTTTTTTTGAGACCACATTATCTAAAATTAATTTTAATTTATTAAATGATAATTGAACTATTGATAATACACATGATTTATTAATATCTACTGTTTTACAAATAATATTTACTAAGTATTTAAAGAAATTAGTTTTATCATTATTAGGAATATTTATATTGTGAATAATTATTTCATTATTGCTATCTATATTATTTTTAATAATATTTACTGATTTTACCAAATTGTCAGTAAAGGTATCAGAATTGGTTACAGTAGAGGTTACATTAGCGGTTACATTAGCGTATGATTTTTTAACAACAATCATATCACTTATTTCAGTGATTTTTGATAGTAACATATTTAATTTTGTTTCTGTGCTATTTATTAAAGTATTAATATTACTATTATCAATAATAGTAGACGATGGTAATGAGTTATTTAAACTAGGTTGATTTATTGGTGTATTATCATTATTATTATTTATACATGTATTACATTTAAATGTAAAATTTGGTGATCTAAATAACTGAATAGCATATTTTGGTGGTGATTTATTAGACCAATTTGTTTTCATTATTTTTGCTTTATATAAGCATTTATAATGGTATTTATTACCACATAAACATGATATATAATTTTCGTTATTAATTTCTAAATTACATGTAATACAATCCATTTTTAATGTAATAAATATATTACAATTATATAGTTTTAGAAATTATATATATTTTTAACAAACTGTTTCCCTATGATTTTAAATTGAACAATTGCCGAATTCGATTTTTCTTGTTTACTAAATAAATTAGCGTTGCGATGTTTCAATTTTATTATTTTCGAAATCGATTTTAAAACATTATCCTTTAATGTAATGACTACCTAAATATCGAATGTAATTCCGTATAATATAGAGAACAAGTTATCCGAATGTATGTCGAAATTAATTAGTTTTAAAGAAATTGAATTTTTTTTTAATTTGTAGAAATAACGCGTTAAATTTATGCGACTTTTAATTTGGTTGCTATGCGTTATATTATTGTATGCAGATTATTAAAATGGTGAAAAAAATACATTAAAAATGTATACAAATGCATTCTACCCAATTATAATGTATATGCCATATATCGATAGTTTATAAAATTACGAACAAGCGACTGTTCAGAATTTAACGTATTCGGAAAATATCACTCGTCAACTTGCTGCTATATTTGTAAAGTATTTTCCTTTCTCATATTGATTACTATTTCTTATGTTATTCATGGTTTCTCTTTACCCGTCTAGATACAATTATATAATCTTATAACCGGTCAATATTCATCCTCTAATTAGAGGTAGAGTTAACTCTACTATCACTCAAATAATGACTCATTCCCATTACAGCCAAAATAGTTGCCTGGTATCTCCTGCCATAGATTTAGATACATGTGTGATACGTGATTATTGTGACAGTTACTTATTACAATGTCACATTAGATGTGTTTAGTGTACTGTATTCGCTCAAAATCGCGAATACATGCAATTAATATTATTCAATATATGTTTACTTATAAAAGGTTTCACATTATGATGTAAATCATATATATATATATACATATATATATATATATATATATATATATATATATATATATATATATATATACGGTATAATTTGAGGCCATACCTCATTATTATGTGAACAGGTAATTATGTTCCGGTCAATATTCGTGAGTGTTCAGTAGTGGTAAGTACCCGGGTGTGGTTATATAATACAGGGTACCTATAGGTTATATGCTACAGCGTGTGAGTGAGGTGTACACGTATATTACATACACAATTTACGAGTGATTTGCTTGCTATTTATTTCCGATTATGTATTATAGTGTATACCGATTAATTTAAGTAGAGAGTTGCATATATATGTATATATATATATATATATATATATATATATATATATATATATATATATATATATATATATATATATATATTATATGAGTGTAATTTATTATAATAATTGAAATTACATTACTACAGATGCTAATGAAATCATCACGAACAAAATCATTTTCGAAAACAATATCAAACTATTTGCCGTATGGAAAATGAATACGTCTACACGCACGAGTAACCGTACGATATTACGAGAGTTTCCATGGCAACATATCAGAGCGGATGTTGATATAGTTTTACTGCTGATCGAGGAACGATTTCAAATATACACAATTATCAAAGTTTGTATATTAATATATCCTTGGAATAGAAAATATAAATGCACACATATATAAGGGAAAGTAACCGAATAAGGACTGTGCCCGAATACGGATACTCTCTATATCTCAGAAACCATAAATCCTATAAAAAAATGTTTAATGAATAAAATATTCATAATTATATAAATATTCTAAATAGGTATTTTTATAATTATTAATTATTAGAAATAGTGCTGATATATCCAATAAACTGATTTTTATTACGTTTTTAAAGAACACATATTTAAACTTAAAACCTTCTCAATAATATAGAAATATTTCAGTATAAAAAATAACAAAATATTATTAAAAATTAAAGCATTCTAAACATTATATACATAATTACTATATTTGTTATCATATATTAATTAAGTTATAAGCATATAAGGGTCATATAAATCTATAAACGGACACTCTAGATATCTTATATGGACACCCTATAACCAATCAGCGCGCATCGTGTAATATTATTCTGATTTTCATAACAAATCATGTGCGTTATAATATTAATATCACCAATGAAGCTAAATTTAACAAATATTATTATTTAGATACTTAAATTTTATTATTAATTAATATAATAATAAAGATAAATAAATTAATTACTAATTAAATTATATTAAATTATTGATAAAATTAATTATAAATAATGTAATTTTAATTTATGTGATTGGTTAATCAATAATATATAGTTTATCTAGTGGTATACTCTATATATAGGGTATCCATGCAATATCATATATAATATAATACCCTATAGGGTGTTCGTATTCGGGCATGGGTACCGAATACGGAAACCCCCGATGGGGGTTCACCATTATATATTGATTAAAAAGATTAAATACAATTTTAAAATCACAGTAATATCTATAATCATATAATATTAATATATTGTTATTTTCCAATAACATATTGAGTCATAAAATGATAAGACTATTTATTGTTAAAGTGTGCGTATTAGGCTACTTTACCCTACATCGATAACATACAACGTACAATACTATTATTATATTTCACATGTTATCGTTAGAAAATATTTATACTTTATACTTTAGATGATATATTACGACGATATTTGCTTAAATAAATTACCAATCAATACAACCAATACACACGTGCACACACATCCACCCACACCTATACATATACCATACATAACGAATATATACATTACGATGGCGTAATACCCAGGCTAAGTTTCAACAGCTACTATCCACTCGGACTGTGTGGATTCTAGTGACCCGGAATATGCTGACGTGGCAGAAACTATTGCTTCCCGGTGACAAAGTTATACTAGCTCAGCGAGGCACGAATCCTCAAGTTAACGCCTCCGCTGTAGTAAGTACGATATCTTAATATAGCGTTATTTCAATACGATACCCCACTCCGATAATTAATGGACTATGTTAACGTATAAGTATAAGTACGATATCATTATCATCAACTAATAGGGGCGCTGGAACGAATTTGTATGTAGGGGGACCAACCAATCAAAATAAATTGTGTTGAAATAAGTCGGGGGACCAATACATAAGAGGTCCCCCTAGATTTTAAAGTGGGTGGGACATATCCCCCCTCCGGTCCCCCCTGTTGCCGCGCCCCTATCAACTACTCGTATCCTATACGTATGAGACATTATGTTGTCGTTTAGGCAACCAATTGAATTATGATTAATATTGTATACTATATTATGCATCTCATTATTAATTATTATTAAGTGGTATTAATAACTTATTATTGCCTAGAATTCCAAATAAATAAATACATTAAATTGTATAAACAAATTTCAAAATATATATGTTATACATTCATATATTTCGAGTGCCCAATATCATGCATTATTATTTACTGGTTTTCTAATGTTATTATAATTTAAAAAATCCAAAACGCCTACTTTCAAATACAGCCTTAAACTTCATCTGTTCCACAATATTGTTATCTCAAATCAAACAAAAATAGTATTTAGGGAGTTTACAAATTTACCTAAACTTAGTTATTGCACATGGAGATTATGTGTGAGTTGTATAATGTATATAAGATATAAAATGCCAGTAACATTACTATGAGTTTGGTATCATTAACATTAATCATAGAGTATATTATTATTTTTGATAAATTTCATGCAAACTATGTTATTTCAATAAATTCGAATTAATTCCCTGTACCATAGAATATTGTATATGCTTGTGATACGGTAACTACTGTATTTAGCGAAATAATGAAAATATATAATTAGCTTATTCGTAATATGTTCTATATAAACATATAATATTATTCAAAATGTACATTTCAAAATGAAAGTAGTTATGTAGTATTGCATAACATATTTATATAAAATATGTCTTAGAAATAATATTCAAAATAATGTTTATGAATTTTAGTTGAGAATACAGGTGATAATGATTAATATTATTAGTTGCATATGTAAGTATACTGCAAATATCGTAATATTATACTAAAATAACGTAACTATTTATATAAAAAAACACTTCTTTTCTCGGTATATAATCTGTGGACGAAATCGATACTAAATAACCGAATGAAGATATACTCGACGTGGTACAATAGCGGCGGCAATTACAGTGAGGACATGAACATGATATGGATTCCTAAACAATTAGAGGGCAAGCATTTCTTAATTACATTGGCTACGGTAATAAACACATATATATATATAATTGTAATTATTATACTGTATGATTCATACATGAATATATTAAAATATAATGATATTTTTCAAAACATACATCCATTACATATTATGTGTTTCATCAGATTATACTAGTATATAGATACCAAAGTATACTTTGATATTACTATAGTGATTTGGTATTACTACGGGCTATATATTACTTGTATATATTACTATATGTATCATAGTATATATTATAGGAATACTATTTAGCTTATCATACACGATGGCACGCTTAACATACTCGACCAATGGGAATTAACTATACAAATAAACTTTAACTTTAAAACAAATAATCTTCTATCACAAATTCTAGAAATAAAATAATTTCATAAATATATAAATATCTATAAATAGTATCGCTTAGGTCAACGTCATAGTACAGGTTTCAAATATGTATTCCGATGTATTAGTTATACACATCGTATTATCTACTTATGTAGCATATAGCTACATGTAGAGTTTGTTTGGAAGTTCGAGTTCATTTTATCTAATTCTTATTAACTACGTGGTGTAAACAAATTAGTAATTAATTTTTCTTTTAATATTTTATAATTAAAAGTTGTCATATATTTAAATATCGATCTAACAGATATTAAACTTTATATGCTAACAGTTAAAATGCTTTTAGTTGAGTTATTAATTTTAAAACTGTTCTAAAATGTATTTTTAATGGAATTATATTATTCTACTAATATAATAATTATTATATTAGTTACGTTAAAAGTATTAAAAAGTGTTCAAAATATCAATACAATCAATAAACATAATAACGATATAGATATCTAATATTACAACTATGAATTGTAAAGTACATAAACAGATATATAATTATGTATCTAATTATATATATATGTGATTAAATATAATATATATAATTATAAATAAATATTAAAATGTAAGTAAATATGTTTTAAATATATTTCACATAAATAAGTCCCATGAATGTATTTATAATATAAGTCATACATGTCATTGAATATACTTCACCTATAAATTAATACATTATGAATAATATATATATATATACAGTGCGCTCTCGATATACCGGCACCATCGGGAATGAGGAATTGTGCCGGTATATCGAAAGTGCCGGTATATCGATCTAGCAGAAAATAAAGAATATATGAAGAAAAATATTAAATATTATGTTTATTATAATGGTATAAAATAGGTATAAACACGTATAAAATGGTATACAATATTATTATAAAGGTATGAAACGAATGCAAAATAAAATAAATTGAACTACTTTTAATTATTATAATGGTATAAAATAGGCATAAACTCGTATAAGATGGTATAAAATATTATTGTAATGGTATGAAACGAATGCTAAATAAAATAAAATATTATGAATTATTTACAAAAGATAACGTAGTTTGCTTTTTATTATTAATACATAATATATCCAAACGTTTAGATAATAAATTTAATAAATGTATATCATTTGAATCTTTGGAGTAACATTCAAAGTATGCCGTTAGTGATTCAAACCCCTGTATTGCTTTCTCTGATGATGGTGGTGGATCAAATCCAGCCTCTTGTGTGTCGTCGCTATCTTTATTATTATTTGTTAATGAATATATAATTTCAGTAATAGAATCTATTTCGAATATTTCAGAAATGCCATCGACTGACGTAAATTCTTCTAAAGTGAGTCGATCATCAATATCAATATTGCATTTATTATAAATGAATTATTTATTTCATAATTTTTATCTTGAGTGAAGGATTCTTCGTCTATACAATCTAGTAAACCGACATACACCCAGCAGTTTCTGATACTTTCTTGTTTTACTTTCTTCCATGCTTGACTAATAAACCAATAATACACACTCACTTATACGTCCTATTGGACTCCTATAGTCTATAGACTAGGAGTAATCATGAGTCATGTGTATACACTTAACTTTAATGCGAGTGCATTGAAATATAATAAAAACAATTACTCGCAATTAATTATGAATAATAGTGAGACATTTTGGGAAATATGTATATATATGCCGGTATATCGATTACAATTCGACTTTTGTGCCTAGATATTAGGCGCCGGAGCCGGTATACGAGTGCCGGTGCATCGAAAATTATTATCATTGAAGAGATAGGAAAGAAATCGGTCATTCAGAGATGTGCCGGTATAACGCGTTTGCCGGTGTATCGAGAGCCGGTATATCGAGAGCGCACTGTATATATATATATATTAATGTAATAACTTATATAATTTAAAATGCAATTATAAATATATCAATAGATTCCAGTGTTCCACATATATGATTATAAAACTGACAAGTGGAGTGGAATTTGCATTGACATTTTAAAGACTCTATCCTACTCTTTAAATTTTACGTTTGTATTTTATATATCGTTATTGATTTAAATATATAATTTATATCAAATTAAATATTGTTACAATTAATATAATATATATCCTAGCAGATTTTAATATATAACAAATTGTTTTTCAAGATAGTTTATATGAACGCGCTGATATAAATACATACACGTATAAAAATATATATATATATATATATATAATGTATAAATAATATATTATCTTGAATCTATCGTATATATTTGAATATTTTCATATATTTATATAAATATGTATATACATAAATTAACTATTATATATATTTCACTTCTATTGCTATCATATAGAAGGACCCGTAGATGTATTCATATTTAAACATACATAAACGAAACATAAACAATACATGTACATCTATTGTATGTATATGGGACAGTATCGTATTCTATTTCGTAATATAAAGTATAACATGTTATAATGTATATACTGCAGTATATAAAGTATACTATTCTATAGTATACTTATATATAAACCTATATTAAGTTATAGGGAATATTATAATAGGTTAGCATCATAGTTTAGATATAAACCAATTAATATACGTTGAGACACGTATTCTTAGCAATATACATACATGATACATTAAGTTATGAATTTATTGATTAAAGATACAAATTACGATATGATTTTTTTAGTTAAAATATAATGATCATTATAATTATTAATAATATTATTCATTACTTATTGTGATATATAAATATATATATATATATATATATATATATATATATATATATACATGTACGAATATTCGAATAGTATTACCAAAACTCAAAGTTACCTTATTATTATATTGTACGTATAATTAGGCTGGTGATCCTATATTCATATGAATAAACTTAATTATCTATTAATAGATTCTGTTAAATGTAATTAATATCTAGAGTTGATCATACATTATAACAAATGCATATCGTGTCTATCGTAATACATTCAGCTATACGTTAATACAACCTGCCGATGGAATGTGGGGGGCTCCTGATGCTAATGGAACCTGGAACGGAATGGTAGGAATGGTATTGCGTAGGGTTAGTAACTTATAGGCTGGTATCTTATTATATAGATATACACTGATTATGAGTGACGTGACTATTATTATTAATTTATATATATATATACAAATTAAAAATGAATTCAGATGTTTTTAGTATTTTTCTAATTATTTTTAATTTTATAGTTTTAAACAAACATTCCAGAATAGTCTATCGTATCTAAATATTCACACGTGTAATAAATAGTAGACATAATGAGGTGTAGTCTGTCTGTCATATTTGGTATATAGTTATAAATGAAGTTTACCTATATAATTAGACAATTAAATATAAGTATATAACCATCAGTATAACTATGATACAATTGATTTTGAATTGTGTTAATGTCAATATTTAGGCTATGGGATATGTGGGTAATATAGGCCACTTCGATATCTGTATAACTATTGTTCAAATCAAAAAAAATACATACACACTTTATTCAGTACCGTATTTCAATTAATAATGCGTTTATTTAATTTTAATAATAGCATACATAATTCTAATATTGATAATTATATCAACAATTAATTTACAAATGAAAATATACTAAATAATAATTGATTTATCTATCAGTTTCCTTGACAAACCAACTATTAATTAAATATGTCAAAGCACCATTGGAAATATTCATTAAATACTAAGAATATAAATATATAAAATATACTTTATATTCAATATTAAGTACGTGCACACATGGGGCCCCAGCGAATGGTTAATTAACAGATGTGTCAACAGTTTACAATATGGGCCACCTAAACTTAGTAATATAACACATAACCAAAGAAAATTCCTGATTCTAGATTACTATAATATCACTGAAATAATTAGATGAATACATTCTATACACATTGTGCTTACAATGTATATAGGACGTATATTGATGTACGCCGGTCATGTGTGTGTGCGTGTGTGTACGTGTGTGTATGCTTGTGTATGTGTTTGTATGTGTGTGTGTGTGTGTGTGTGTGTGTGGATTGATCGCGTGTTAGTTCATTCGTGCGGGTAATGGATTGAATAAGTATTCGAGTGACACATATGTGTCTATAAGTAATATCACTTTAATGACTCATCACTTGCATGACTCATCACTGAAATACATTTGTGTAGCACAGTATATATATACGGTATACTATAGTATACTATAGTATACTAGTTTTTAAAATTTTAAATTATAGTGTACATAGTGTAGAGCAGGGGATTTTTGAAAGTTTGTCTCTCTCAGTTACAGTAGGTCATACATGTCATAATAAATATATTTGGAAAGTTTCATCACACAATATGTAATATTGGTAAAGCGAAGTGTACTTTAATGAAGAAATATTTCATTTATTTTACGATGTAAATTTCTATAAATATAGATATATTTTATATATTTGTGCAAGTGCCAGTTGTCATAAAAATAAAATATTTGGCAAATACGTGTATAAATATATTATAATATTAATAAAGTAAAAAATTATTTAAAAATTAAAAATTAATTTAAATTTTTTTATTTTTAATTAATGTAATTTATTCGACTATTTTTTTTGATAAATTATTTTAATTAAGGATCAAACTTTGTTGTGAGCCTATAATTGATATTTACGAGGTATAATAAAAAAAAATGTATTTAATTTTCTGACAACAAAATGTTTACGAATATTTTACCCAAAAATTAATTTGTTGTTAAAATGCTCAATAAAAGTCATTTTTGGAATAAGTATATGCTATTTTTAAAACAATACTTATAATTTTATATTCATATAATGATGATAGACATATATAATATATATATATTTTTTTTATTATTCCATTGCTAATTTTTTTTTTCAATTTAGAAAAGATTTAAAAATTAAATTAAAATTTCCGTAGATCGATTTAATTATTAAAACAAATATGTAATAGTTTGTAATGATGTTTATATATAATTCATATGCTAAAAGGCAATTTTTACTTGCAAACAATTTTTTCTATCATATATCTGTAATTTAAATTTTGTCATAAATTGTTAATGTAAATTCCTATCTATTTTTAAATATTGTTTCGCTTTCTGAATTTTTGTCATTTTTCGATTATTATTTTTTTATTATATCTGGAATGATTAACAGGAGTTATTCCGAGCGAGATGGCACTTTTATTTGAAGGGAACTAAAAAAAGTTACCAAAACGGGCTATCCTAGTGTACAGTGTTCACGATATCGAACAACGTGCGCGGAGTACAGTTATACACTTTCAATATAAATGCACATCTGCACATATACAATCTACATGTGCATTTACATTGGTATATATTTGTATTTATATCATTATTAAGTATAAATGTATATATTAATTAATACACTCATATGAGTGAATGAAAAAGTAATTATACATATATAAATATAAATATGATAATGCATTTATATATATATACAACCTATATATATATATATATATATATATATATATATATATATATATATATATATATATATATAGGTTGTATATATATATATATATATATATATATATCTATATATATATAGTTTGATAACGCATATAATATCTAGATATCATTTACTTTTTAGAGAATTTCTGTCACAAGAACTTTTAAAAATGCTTATAAATATTTGTATATAGACAAAATATCGCTATTTCCTATATAGAAATCACATGACAATTGCATTATAAATAAATAATTTATAATAACATAATTAATTATATTATAATACAAAGCTAAATAATAATTCAACTTAATGATTAATCACGTATAATACGATTAATATAATAATAATTATTACAAATATTTACCCATCATAATATTTTAAACAATCATTATATTCCATAACACTATATTATATAAAACATTATTATTTTATTAATATCAAATTATATTATTTAAATAATATTATTAATATTATATTATTTAAATAATATAATCTTGTATTAATTAAAAAAACTACCAGATAGTTCTGATGATAATCTTTGTTCTTTATTTGCTGCAGCAAAAAGAGTCATGACTATTTTCAAAATAAAGTTTTAAAAATAATAGAAGATCTTCATGTAGTAGATTCTATTTAATTTGAAAGCCTACCCTTTTTCTCTTATACTCACTGGTCTTATTTTAATTTACCAACTTCTTCTAATAATCTTTCTCTCATGTCTTGTTTGAACTCTAATTCCCCATTTGACACTCTTAATTTCTTCTTATATTATCTCCCTAATTGATATAATTACTGGTATAATTCGTTTATCATTATTTTCATCCTTTGTTCCACAATCAATGAAGTATGCCTACATCACTCCGATATTAAAGAAACATAATCTTGATTCTTACAAACTATCCAACTATCGTCCTGTTTCGCAATTAACATCAATTTCTAAGACTATGAAACGCATAGTTGCGCGTCAACTTATTGATTATATTATATCGAACTCTATTGTGGATTACTTTCAGAGTGAATACCTTCCCAATCGTAGTACTGAAACTTCCCTAAACAATGTGTTTAACGATATTATACTATCTATGGATAATAAGGCTTCTTGTTATTTGGTTCTTCTTGATCTGTCTACGTGAAATAGGTATTCATGGACAAGTTTACAACTGGTGATGTCATTTGTATCTAATAGAATATCTTCGGTAAAGATTAAGTCATATTTGTCAGGCTATATTTGATCACACTCATGGCGTACCTCTAGGATCAATACTGGGTCCGATTATTTTTATTATGTATATTCTTCCCATTAATTTGATTTTTTTTAAATATCCATATATTCGTTATCACCTCTTTGCTGATGACTTACACATTATATACTTTATTCCAGCTCATTCTGATATTGACATAATTCAATTTTCAATTGCTAACTGTATTAATGATTTGATCTCTTGGTTTTCATGCAATTCTCTTCCATAAATATTACTAAATCTGATAGCATTATACTTTCAAGATCTCTTTCTTCAATTACGCTCACTCATCCATTCCTTATCTCACTTCCTACCACAAACACCATCACTAATCTAGGTTTTGCTATAAATAATACATTAGATTATTCAGTACATATATCAAACACTGTCCGCACTGCTAACTATTTCCTGTATAATATAGGCAATGCTTGTTCTAAGCTACAATTTACTTTAACTAAATAATTATTACATTCATTAGTATTTAGTCGACTTAGATATTGTAATTCGCTTTTTATTAACATTCCGCAAAAATTGATGACAAAATTCGATTCAATACAACTTAGAGCTGTTCACATATTATTTAAGCGTACTGATATAACCATATCTATCCATTATATAATGGCGATTCTCGGGTGGTTGACGTTTCGGGATATATGCACGTTTCATCTTCGTTGCAATACTCACAAGGCTATATATATGGGAGCTCCGGAACTAGTTCCGGAATACTTATCAAAGGGAGTCCTAATTCGAGAAACTACTCGTCCGAGTCGCAAATGTGAGCTGATGAAACTCTCTGTGCCGTGTGTCTCTTCTATGTATGCAGATGCTGCTTTCACTGTTGCTGCTTCGAAGTACTGGAACAGTCTTCCCGATAAATTACGGACCACATATTCTTTTATTACTTGTAAATGTTGACTATATTCATATATGTTATCATTATAATGTCCACTTTTTAAATTTAGTATTATTCGTGTATTTATGTATTTTTTTATTATTTCAACTTCACGCATATAAACGTCTATCGTTTTCATTGAGTCAGTAAACATTTATATATTCGGAAAATATACATATTTATATTTATTTTGTATTTATTTCCATGTTAATTATTATAATGATCATGCTAGTTTCGGTATTCTCAATAAACATATGTGTGTATATATATAATAATAATAATATATAGTTTATTAGGTAAACAAAAAAATAAATAAACAAAAATATGGAAGACAAAATATATAAGAATTGATACCCAAATCGACATGGTTCACACATTAACATTGGCTTTACGTATAACAACAGAACGCCTTGGTTTATGCATGCCGAAGATATATATATATATATATATATATATATATATATATATATATATATGTGTGTGTACACCATTTGATAGGTGAATAAATAATCAACAAAATGTTTAACATAATTCTTAATTGACGTTAGGTTTGTTATTGTAAACTATTATATCACATTTCAATACATAACATATTTAATGCAAGCGGCACATTATTAGAAGGTGCAGATGGTCATGATTAAGCCTATTCATAGTCATAACGTATGACTCATAAGCATAATAGAGGCAATTGATGTCCGGAATAATAATGCAAACAAATTACATATAGTAGCATACGAAGATCAGTTATTTTAAGATAAGTTATATATGTATATTATATATGTATATGTTATATAAAATATATAAGTAAAATCAAATATAATATATTTGATTTTCACTTATACATTTATATTTACTTCATTAAGACTGCATTTTTTAAATTTAATAATCGCAAGCTTTAAATTAACTAGGCAATGCCATTATGCATAATTAATTAATATTATAAATATTAATTAAGATCGGTTATATATAATGAAATATAATTCACTATTTAATAGTTCTTTAAGTATTGTTAAGGTGCGTATTGATTTATTTTGTATTCTAGAAAATATATAGTCTAAAATATAAAGTTGAAATAAACAAAGAATAATAGGTTACGAAATAAACATTAATGTATGTATTATCCTCGCTTAGGAAGTGGATTGGGCTCTCGGTAAATTCACGGTGACGCAGACGAGGTCAGAGGTCATCCAGTACAGCTCCACCTTTTGGCAGGAAGACTCGTTCTTCATCATGCAGAGTACGAGAGATGCTGACGGGGCGATGTCGTTCATGGGACCTTTTAAGACTGAGGTATGTGTATTGTTATTGTTATTTGTACTTGGTTGAGTCCTTTCATTCCATCAAGGAAATTAGATGAAGTTTTCACTTATAACCATATATGGCTCTAATGTCCCTTCGAAGCCAAATATAAATATATATATATATATATATATATATATATGATTATTTATATATATAAAATTATATTTTATTAATTTAACAATGTGGTTTAGAGTCTCCTTAAATAATAATATATTATAAGGATAATAGATGATATTTTATTAATGTCTGGGTGATCTATATCATCGATTTATATATATATATAAGTAAAATACAACATATTTATTATATTATTATTGTAATTATATTGTATACCGTGATATATATTATGTGTAAGAATTTAATTACGATCTATGATTTATAATAGGGAATTATTACACTAAAGTAATATATTATTAATAATAGTAATAATAATGTTATCTAATTTAAAAGTAATGGATATCGCAAACATGATGTTAACGATGTTAATGTTATATTTGTGTGATCAATTAGTTATCTACCTATTAACTAATCAATAACAATAATACATTATTATCCAGAGGTTACAGAATTTACGATAACCCAACTATTTATATATCGCAACAAATAATTAAGTTTAACAATATATTGTTAAGTTTTATTAAGTATACTTAATTACTCATAAATTACTTAATAAATCAGAATATATATGTCTATCATGAGAATACATTACATAATGCAATATAGATATATATATATATATATATATATATATATATATATCCGTCCCTCAGCTATGGTGGATCATATACATTTCGGTGATATGTACGACATTGTTTATGTCGACGATACGCTACGGTGAAGCACGGCTATATATCGGTACTGAGGACACAGGTGTGGAGGACATAACCTCTATTACGTCATACTTTAGAACCATGCTAACCACTCACTGGACTATCATCAGCGCGGCTCTCAGACAAGGTTTTATCTCATCACAAAGTTACACTTGATTATAACTAACTAAAACATTAAACACATTTAAAAAAAAACTACATACACACTTACTGGACTTGGTTACTTTAAGAACTGTGTCAATTTTGTTTTTCTATTTACGCCCGAATAACATCTACAGTCATCGAGTAGTATCTATTTAGCTAATCGACGGCTCTAATTTATGAATTTCTATTTGAACGACCCGTATTTTTAATTTGAGGCGTATGTCTATTTATAGACTATCATGCATGCAACAGCTTACAAGTATTTTATATAGATACGCTGTTAATTAAATAGCCTATCATATTATAATCGTATATATATATAGTAGGCTACATTTATATTTATTTTGTTGATTATTTATATAAAATATACGTTATAGGGGAAAGTAACCGAATACGGACAGTGCCCGAATACGGTCACTCTCGGTATCTCAGAAACCATAAATCCTTTAGTTATCTATTAATTATATATTATATATATTATTTAGCATATATCTATCACTCTAGATGTCTTAATACGGCCACCCTATAACCAATCAGCATGCAGCGTATGAACTATTCTGATTTTCATAAAAATCACGTGCGTTATAATATGTATATCACCAATAAAGATAAATCCAACATTTTTATTATTTAGATACTTAAATTGTATTATTAATTACAACAAATAATAAAAATAAATAAATTATTAACTAATTAAATTAGAATAAATTATTCATAAAATTAATTATAAATAATGTAATTGTAATTTGTCTGATTGATTCATCAATAAAATATAGTATATCTAGTGGTATATAGGGTGTACGTATTGTAACACAGGGTGTCCGTATTCGGACATGTGTACCGAATACTGTAATATGTACTAATATTTACAGACCCCCTATCTATGGAATTAAAAGATTAAATAACATTTTAAAATCACAATAATATCTATAATCATATAATATTAATATATTGTAATTTTTGAATAAAAATAATGAGTCATACAAAGATAAGACCAGTTATTGTTAAAGTGTCCGTATTATGTTACTTTCCCCTAGAATAGTTACTATTTCAACATTTTTGTTCTTATTGCTTATTCGGTTTTAAACAATACTTTGATATATTCTTATATCACAGACATAGATATAGACATACCACTATTCAGTATTTAATATTAGATTGTTCATTTGTTAAATCTATAATCCACTTCTCCGTATCCATCCCACGATGAACTTCTGCCTCTTGTGATATTATCAATCCGAGCTGAGTTTTAATGTAGCAATTTATTTTAACATTGGATTTAGGTCAGGCAGAGAATTAACATGTGATGAATACATAGCATCGTGACTTATTTATATTACAATAGAAAAATGTTCATTACATTAAATACACTATATATATATAAATAGCTTGACGTAATTAAAACGTATTAAAATGTGTTGTTCACCAAGTACATACTCTAAGCTTATAATGGTATTCGTGACCATGGTCAGATGCATGTGAGTTGTTTTCCTATGATAACAAACAAAACCCTTATAAATGAGAACTATCTTTATTATAGTTGTGTCTAATTATATCATCTATTTACCTATCTAACATTCTATATATCTATCTATATATATTTCGCCATTTTTGTAATATTTCAATACCTGGGTACTTCCTTAAACCGATATTTATGCTATTCTATTACTATCACGTCAGTACCGCCTAATAAGATACGCCCCTATATATATTAATCATAAGATAGTACCGCCTAATAAGACACGCCCCTATAGATATTAATCATAAGATAGTACCGCCTAATAAGACACGCCCCTACAGATATAAGTTATAAGTCTCTAAACACGGCATCCAGGGTCGTATTGGCTTTCTGGTTGCTCTTGACGTTAATATTGTCCACCACATACATGGGTTAGTATACCCCAGGGGGTAACCACACTTAGATTGGACTGTTGACAGATTAACACAGATATATATCACATAATGTATAACATGGTTGTCAATCTGTCCTTGTTTGATTGTGGATAGTCTATCTACTAAATAGTATCTAGATATACACCAGTTATACTGTATAATGACTCACGACTTGCCAGTTATCGATACGCCCATATTGTATGTCACGATTAATCGTGATTAAATATAAAATAATATCATTATCATTTATTCACTATAAAATCTGGTGGAAAATGTAAACATAATAATTAATTAAAAAATGTATGAAATGCATACATTTAAATTCACATAGTTATAGCATCGATATAAAGAAAGAAATATAGTGTATTTATATCGATGAGCTATAGGTGTATACATACATAGACTGCATACATGTCTAACTTTCCAAGTTACAATTACCCTATATCTAATTGTCCACATTTCACATTTACGATTTTCCTAAAATAAATACTCATAATCAAAGGTTGCGTGATATTTATATATTGTTGAAATACATATATAATATAGTATGCATCGAGTATATCAATACGTCACAAAGCTATCATATTAAAACATATTGTTATATCATCAATCTATTAATCATGCTCTATTAATGTATGCATATATATATATATATATGTTGTTTATATTTATTTATTTATATATATATATATATATATATACCTTTTTATCGTAATTGTATAACTTATCGTACACATATATATATATTGCATTTGATTATAACTTGTCACCTTTTATTTATAATAGGGAATGGTCAAACAATCTATGTTATTAACTCCATATAGATATATGTAATCACAATAAGGTCTGATAATCACGATACTTGCATTCTGATCAATCTCATAACATTTCATGTCTTCGAATTAATAAATCTAGAATCTAGAGTCTAGATAATATATAGGCAATCATATGTAAATATTTATTTAATGTTACAATTAAATATTATTTCATATATATATATGAAACATCATTATAATTATACTTTAATAAATAATATATATATATAACTTTCAAAATATATTCTTAAATTCATATAAGGGTAGGCGCTGGAGTTAATTTTATTAGAATATATTCGTTTTTAAACTGTTTTATTTCATACTTTTAAATTAAATATATTTATGAAATATATTTATATAGATACATTTGGATAGTATCTATTGAATAACAAAATGTATTGAATTATCTCTATTAGTTTTTTATCAGTAGCGTTTTCGGTAGAGCTATACATAGCATGGTGTAGATGAACTCCATCGCCTACCCTTATAATAATGATTAAATACCCATAATGTATGAAAATTAAAATATATGTATTAATGTATATAATATATTACATTATAATTTTGTGAATATTCATTTTAATAACTAATATTATAAAAAGTAATATTTCATGTAGGTATATATAGTATTATTATTATTATTATTATTATTATTATTATTATTATTATTATTATTATTATTATTATTATTATTATTATTATTATTATTATTATTATTATTATTGATTGATTGATAATTTATTTAAGCAAATACATAGCCGAAAATATAATCGAAAGTATAAAGTATAAATATTTGCTAACGATAACATACGTTATAGAAATAAATAAAGAATAATACGAAATTAAAAAATTAAGGAAATTAAAACGTTTTACAGTTGCCGTAAAAATAAACGAAAAACAATCGAAAGTAGAAATAAATCATATAGTAAAAATAAACGAAAAATGATCAAAATAGAAATAAAAGATAGCGTAAAAATAATCGAAAATAGAAATAAAATACATTATTTTGTAAGTGGCATCGAAATATTCAATTTCTACTTTAACTTTATAGAATTCTTCATCTTGTACCCTGTTTTAGTAATAAATTATTAGTTATATAATTTAATATTTAAATGTTAAATTTTAAATGTTAAATTTTAAATGTTAAATTTTAAATATATTATAAACAGAACATATTAAAAATCAAATAAACCAATACTAGAATGAAACAAATACTAGAATGAAACAAACAAATAATGTAATACTTACCAAAATCTGTAATAATAGTAGGTACTTTATTAATTTATATTTATATTTTAATTGTATAATAAATTTGAAACTATTATTATTATTATTATTATTATTATTATTATTATTATTATTATTATTATTATTATTATTATTATTATTATTATTATTATTATTATTATTATTATTATTTATTATCATATTTAATATTTTACACTTAGGTAATAGTAACAACAACTTATCGAGAATATTATTCTACGATTAATGTAAACATTATATAATTATAACACGAAACACTCTTGCTTATTTACAGGAAATCTAATTTCATTTCTATCGGTGACGAAGCACACAATTCCTATAAGAACGCTGCAACAGCTGGCAGACTCGTCGTATACATACGGACCTAGACATTCCGCAGCGCTGCATACGTTATTTCAGGTCACGTGATACGTCAGTTAATCTATGTCAAGGTCATATTTAGTATTTTTATTTTATTATTTCGATACATTATTCGTATATAGGTTTTTATCGACAAATAAAGTTGTTAATATCTGAAAATAAAATATTATTATCAGCTATATTAAATAGTATTATCCGTCTATTTTCATAGATTTATTAAAATTATTTTATTTGTTTAATATATATTGAAACTAATTTATTTAATTTAACTTTCCCTATAAACCAGAATATAATTCTTTAATCTAAAAACAACCTTACTTATACTTATAATTTTCTTCTAATTGTGTTGTTTTTTTTTACCATATTTGTATTTCATGTTCAATATATATTTATTAAATAAATATATAATTTTTGTCCTAATATTTATTATATTTTTTGGTTTATTTATTTCATTAATTGATTTCTTTAGTGGATATATCTTATATCTGTGTATTAATGTATTATCTAGAGGTTTTAATGTTCAATATAAATAAAACAAGTAGATATGAAATTATGGGATACACATAATATAAAATGTTGGTGGAATATTAGACCCATAGTTGTAGTATATCTACTAGTTTAATGTTAATAATATAGTATTATATATACATGTGATAAACATTAAAATATAATATTAATTTTACTAATAATTCCCAAATTAGTGGAAAGTAACCGAATACGAACAACCCTACAAACAATTTATGTTAAAAGTACATGGATTCAATGAAGATGGTACATACGGCTACAACATAATATACGTAGATACCATGTAGAATCTATGTAGTTCCATCAACATATTATGTAGATTTTATGTAGAAAAAGCTGACAATTTATCAACATAACTGTCTACATAATTTCTACATGGTTTCTACACTCATATTATGTTGCTAGTTACACGATTTAGACATAGATTCTACATAGCTTCTACATTCATATTATGTTGCTGGTTACACGATTTAGACATAGATTCTACATAGCTTCTACACTCATATTATGTTGCTAGTTACACGATTTAGACATAGATTCTACATAGGTTCTACATTCATATTATGTTGCTGGTTACACGATTTAGACATAGATTCTACATAGCTTCTACACTCATATTATGTTGCTGGTTACACGATTTAGACATATATTCTACATAGCTTCTACACTCATATTATGTGGCTGGTTACATGATTTCGATATAGATTCTACATAGCTTGTACTAGTAAATTCTACATTCATATTATGTTTATTATATATAAAATTTAACTAATCAAATCATGGAGAGACCACATAACAAATAATGAGTTCTAGGCAGCATTCCAAGAATAACCGATACAATACGCGAACAACGACTGAGGTACTCCGGTCACTGCTGGAGAAACATAAGTGATTGAAGTATTACATTGGAACCCACTACACAGACGACGGTCTTGAGGACAGTGAAGTAAGGACAGTGAGTCTTGAGGACAGTGAAGACATACTTATTTGTTTACGTATATATTATATGAAAATAGAAATAAAACATTACATCATTTAAACATTTATTTGGTTTAAGTCTTTTGTTAGACCTATGCCACAATAAATCTCCAATTGCCTGGCCAATATCGTTGGTCGAAACTTCGATTGGGGAAATCTTCTCATCTATTTAAGAACTTTAACCACCATTCTTAAGTACTTAGTTCAGACTGTAATAAATATATTAAAAAATAAATGTAATATTTATTAGATAATAATTAATAAATAATGTTATCTTTTAATTATTTATGAGGGGCTTTTAATTATTTATTAAAATATAATTTTTTCTATGGAAATAGTTAATTAATAATAGTAAAGAAAATAAAATATAAATAATTTTATATTATGGAGATCTTTTTAATTTGTATAATTTAAATTATTTATCATTACAGATAACTAATTGAGGTATATATTATAGTTCATTCATACTAACATTACATAATTCATCTTGTAGTATTGAGTACAGGGAAATCTTCTCATCTTTTAAAGAACTTTAACCACAATTCTCGATTATGATGAATCATACTGTAATAAAGATAATAGTTGTAATATTTAAGACTTTTAATTATTTATAAAAATATAATTTTTTATTTGGAAATATTTAATTATAATTAATAAATAATTGTATGAGGGCTTTACATTTGTAGATATAATTATTAACTGGAGGGATTTATTAAGAAAGACATGTTATTTATAAAAATATTTTGTTTTGGAAATTATTAATTATTAGGTTTTTTGATTTATGTATACATTTTTTTTTAATATTTAATAAATTAGTGGATATTATATTATATTATTATTATGATATTATTATATTTATGATATTATATTTCAAAAAATATTATAAAATATTTTTATTAAAATGTATAAATTTTTTTTTATAAAATGTCAACAAATATTTTAAATATATTTCAAAAAAATTCTCATTATTTATGAGGGGCTTTTAATTATTTATTAGTAAATAAAATAAAATATAAATAATTGTATATTATGGAGGGTAATTTATCGCTTCAGTAAGATAATATTAGAAAACATGTAATATAATTCAATAAAAAAAAAATTAACTTAATTCGTAAAATATTGAATAGTCAATATGACTTTTAATTTTAACATAGGATTGATAGGAAATCTTATAATGGAGTAGATACAAAATTAATTCAATACATTTTTTAATATATTCCTATTAATGAATTTTGTCATATGATATATATGTACTAGAATTAAATATTATTAACAGAATAGCTGACATTTTTTTTTTTTAAATAATAATTTCTTTATAATTTTATCATTTCTAGGATTAAACTTTTTATGTTTATTATTTATTGAATATTTTTGGTTTTTTGTTTTTAATCAAAAATAAAATTAAGATCAAGTTTATTTTATTCTTAATAAATGTATAATATATATTTACTGTGTGATTATAAAAAAAAATGTGTTCAAATATTTTTCTAGGAATAATTTGAATTTTAATGATTTCTATAGAAAAAATAAATATTTTCAAGGAAAGATGAATAAAAAATGTCTACGACCTAGTCAATTTTATTTTTTTTTACCATAATATAATTTTAATTATCATTGAGATGAATGCAATAAAAACATTTTTATATTATATTTTTTTCTAATTTAAAAAAAATAAAAATATTTTTAACTATACAAAATTTAAAATCTGATTTTGTTAGATCCATATTTTGAATTAAATATACTTAAGTCTCTTAAATGCATATTAAATATATAAATAAAGTAAAAGACGATATCATTTAATTGGTTGTCAAGGTAAAACTAAAGATAAATAAATGTTACGCATGCGCAGTAAATTTAATTATAAAACAAATATGTTTCCTATAAAATGTTATTAAACATCATATTGACAACTCAATTGAGTATAACACAATTTGTAGTTGATACACTACTGTTTATATATATTATATGTTTATAGTTTTTACTGAAGCAACATATTTAATGACTGACGAGCCACCCTAATGGAGGGATATTTAATTTGTATAAAGATATAATTTAAATTATTTATCATTACAGATAATAACTAATTGAGATATATATTATAGTTCATACATACATACATAGTTCATTCATACTAACATTACATAATTCATCTTGTAGTATTGAGTATAGGGAAATCTTCTCATTTTTTAAAGATACTTTAACCACCATTTCGATTATGTTGAATCAGACTATAATAAAGATAATAGTTGTAATATTTAGACTTAATTATTTATAAAAATATAATTTTTTATTTGGAAATATTTAATTATAATTAATAAATAATTGTATACATGAGGGCTTTACATTTGTAGATATAATTATTAATTGATGAGGGATTTATTAAGAAAGGCATATTATTTATTTTAAAAAAATGTTTTGTAAATTATTAATTGTTATTTTTTATTTATGTAGAAAAATATATTTTTTTAATATTTAATAAATTAGTGGATATATATTTCAAAAAATAATTTAAAATATTTGTAATAATACATTTATAATTTTTTTTTATAAAATATCAAAAAATATTTAAAATATATTTCAAAAAAATTCCCATTATTTATGAGGGGCTTTTAATTATTTATTAATTAGTAAATAAAATAAAATATAAATAATTTTATATTATGGAGGGCTTTTTAATTTGTATAAAGATATAATTTAAATTATTTATCATTACAGATAATAACTAATTGAGGTATATATTATAGTTCATTCATACTAACATTACATAATTCATCTTGTAGTATTGAGTACATTGAAATCGTCTCATCTTTTAAAGATACTTTAACCACCATTCACGATTATGTTGAATCAGACTGTAATAAAGATAATAGTTGTAATATTTAAGACTTTTAATTATTTATAAAAATATAATTTGTTATTTGGAAATATTTAATTATAATTAATAAATAATTGTATACATTGGGGCTTTACATTTGTAGATATAATTATCAATTGATTTATTAAGAATGTTATTTATAAAAATATTTTTTTTTTGGAAATGTAGAAAAATATATTTTTTTTAATATTTAATAAATTAGTTGATAAATATTTAAAAATATTAAAAAATATTTTTAATAAATGTATACATTTTTTTAATAAAATGTCAAATAATATTTAAAATATATTTCAAAAAATTCCGACAAAATATTTCAAAAAAAGCGTAGTGAAATCAAATTTATTTTTCGTGTTTTTATTGATCGCGAGGTACGAATTTTAAAATTCTAACAATTCAGGTGAAAATGGTTCAATACATTTTTTAAAATGTAGTTTTAAACAAAATATTAATATACATTTTTAATAAATCATTGCATTATTTTAAATCAATATATATATATATACATATATAAAATGTATATTATACATATCGCGGCGAGCGCAGGCGAGCGCCAGCGTTCTAGCATCGTCGAGCACAAAGTGGCTCGCAAATAGAACATTTAGCGAGCCACTTTGTGCTAGCACGCTGGCGCTCGCCTAAGCTCGTGCGCGCTCGCCTAAGCTCGCCTGCGCTCGCGGTGTGTACACCCATTTAGAAATGATATTATATATATATATATATATATATAAATATGTATATACACACACACATACATAAATATATACATACTCATAATGACATATGCATATATTCTATATATAGAACATATCACTATATTGATAATTAATAATTTAAAATAAAACTATAATTTAATAATATAATCCTATTATCTAAAGCTAAATTGTCCTTAATTGATTTTAAATATGCAGATTGAGATTTAGTTATAAAATAATGAAATTTAATATCACTTAGTGTTTTAATTAATAGTATACAATCCTACTATCATCTTTATAATCAAATTATCTAAATAAATAAATTAAATAATCACTAATAATATCTACACTAGGACAGTCATTACAATTCTTTAACATACAAGTTCTATTTTCTATATTACAGGCTCATTTTTCTAATAATTCCTTATAATTTATCTTATGGGGTAGAACATTTAACATTAATTTAACGTTTTGGTGAATTACACATACTCAATGAATTCCTTCACTATTTACTGATCTACAATTAATTTATTATATTTTATTTCTGTACATTTATAGTTACTTTGGGAGTCAATACAAATGGAACATTTGTCCATTTAAATATAATTTGTAGAGTAGATATGTATATATTGAATTGTTATAGATTAAAGAAGTAGCACAGATTTTCCGAAGGAAAGATATAACACTTACGCGAAATCGTGTAATTCAAATTTGTATACAAAATACCCTGGTGCCACCTATAGCGGGTTACTTTTAGGAACTATGCGTTGTTTATAATGTAAATTCGTATATAACTATACACCTTTAAAATGTTAAATAATATGCCTTAAATTAATATTTATATGATGACAACTAAGTGTTCATTACTAATATATAACAAACAAATATGATATTTATGTTTTAAATGCTATAAGTATATATTTAGTAAGTAAAAGTTAATTTATATTGCATGTAATTTAATAGAGCAATGAAAACATTGTTGTATGCAAACAGAGCCGAACCTAAATCTATTTCAATGATTTCGATACTACTGCTAGCAGCGGTTGGGGATATTACTAAATTACGTTGCATGCATAGGGAGTGTTATATCTTTGCTTCGCAAAATCTTTGGAAGTAGTGTACAATATATGAAGGCATGTCACAATGCACTTCATACTACATTTTACAGTTTATAATGTAAATATATAGGCAGCATATGGTCTATTAATAGTGTGGTGCATAGATTTCAATTCCTTGAATCAGTTTTTTTATATTGTAAATACAAAAAAAAACAGACTTATTCAATGTATTCAATGTATTCAATGTAGAATTCAGGCTAAGACTATTAATAGACCATATGATGCCTATATAATATTGTATTTATAATGTATGTATTTATGTGTATAATATAAACTGTATATGTATGTGTATATGAGTATATATATGTGTATGCTTACTATATTGATTATCTGATAATGACACTATTTACATATTTAAAATAATAAAATCCAGTTACATTTAGATCATTAATATATATATAGTTATAAACTAACTAAATATTTATATCTCCATTCTGTTTTTCATGAAGGGCATTTTGTTATTCATTCTTGATTCGGAGAACAGACTCCATAGAGTTAGTACTGATAGCCCTCACCATGTATAACACTGGAAGTGAAATCTTTGATACAGCTCTTATTGCAACTGAATAAATAAAATTATTATGTTACTTTGAATATTATATTTTAAATTAGACATTTTACATTTAAATAGACATTTTACAATTTAATTTATTACTTGCATTTATTTATAGTTATTAAACAGTATAAACATTATTTTTTAATGTTAATATAATATATAATTTTGTGATACTAATAATATTTTATTAGTTTTACATATTTGTTCTTTATTTTTGTTCTTACAATAATAAAGTTTCACTACCTTGGTAAATGCACATAATGAAAAAAATATCATAATTATCCGGCTAATTTTTTTGCTATATGCAAAAAGTATATGAATAAATTATGATATAATATTTGTATAAATATAATTATATATATAAGTGAAGAGACAATATAGGTGGACATATTTTAATAATAAATATATAATATATACTTTGAAATAAATTATATTAAAAAAAAACTAATCATAATAATGTAGCTTTATATATATATAATGTAGCTTTATCTGTATTTTACAAAAATAAATGTATCATTGAATATAAATTGTATATAAAATGATCTTTTAATGAGGCTTTGTACTTACTAGTATTCTATTAACATGTAAATGCATGTATTGTATGCACACTGATGTACCTATTTAAATAGTATATCATGTGGACATTATATCAGTTTTATATGATATCATCCTTTTGGGATAACATATAAATTTTAATTAATTTTGATATATAAATTATACATATATTTATAATTTTTTGTAAATATTAATATCAATTCATTTTTTATATAATTAAAAATGACATTAATTATGGATTTATTCTCAGGAATTATTAAATAATGATTTCTTTATAATTAAAAATGATATTAAATATATTAAAAATGTACTATGTAATAATTTTTTATACTAATTTTATATATTTAATAATTTCTAAGAATAAATAAATAATTAATGTAATTTTTAATTATATAAAATTAATTGATTTCATTATTTTCAAAAAATATATAATATTGAAAAATACATCATATTAATGTAAACTAATTATGATTTACAATATATTTATATTATATATTTTAAGGGGTATCCCACTACTAGTATATTCGGCAAATTGCCGGAAATATAGTAACTTTAAAGGGGGTACCCATTACAACTTTATAGAAAATCATTTTAAAGTTACAATATTTCCGGTAATTTGTCGGAAATACTTGTAGAGGGATACCCACTTAAAATATACAATATAAATCATAATTAGTTTAAATTAATATGATATATTTTATCTTCAATATTATATATTTTTCTTATACATACTATTAATTTTAATATATAAATTATTAATAATATTACTATTTTTTGTATATTTGATAATTTACTTTAATTCATGTTGAACATACAAAAAAAAATTTCTGTAATTTTGTTAGTTGAATGAGTGTATTATATATTATATGAAATGCTTCGCAAAATTGTTGTGTTCTTGGAAAATATTCTACGATTAAATTGAATTTTATAATTCTTATATTATATATTCTTGGTTATACGCTATTACGATTTGTCATTTTTGAAACTTGTATCCAGTTAATCCTGTATAATTATCACTATCCTCTATATATTTATATACTATTTCATCAAGTTCGCCTTCATTAAAATATCAAAGTTTACTTTAAATTATATAGCTTACTTACCATAAATTGTGATTAAAAAACTATTTAACCATATGTCTTATGGCATTTCTCATGCACTAATTTATTGTATAGTTCACATATAACTAAAGATTAAATCTATTTTAAATAATGTCATATGGATAATTACTTTGTACAACTCTGTTATATAAGTAATGTTTGCATATATACAATATTATAGTAAAAATTCTTATATTAAATAATAAATGATTACAATATAAAGTTATATCAAAGATTTTGCGAAGCAAAGATATAACACTCCCTATGCATGCAACATAATTTAGTAATATCCCCTGCCTCTGCTAGCAGTAGTATCGAAATCACTGAAATAGATTTAGGTTCGGCTCTGTTTGCATACAACAATGTTTTCATTGCTCTATTAAATTACATTCAATATAAATTAGCTTTTACTTACTAAATATATACTTATAGCATTTAAAACATACATATAATATTTGTTTGTTATATATTAGTAATGAAAACTTAGTTTTCATCATATAAATATTAATTTATAGCATATTATTTAATATTTTAAAAGTGTATAGTTAAATATGAATTTACATTATAAACAACAAATAGTTCCTAAAAGTAACCCGCTTATAGGTGGCACTGGGGTATTTTGTATACAAATTCGAATTACACGATTTCGCGTAAGTGTTATATCTTTCCTTCGGAAAATCTTTGGTTATATTATAATATTTATATAAAATGTATAATACACATGAGTTTATAATATACACATATAATATATATATATGAAATATATAAAAAAAATTATAATTATGTAAATAGAATTATATATATAAATACAATATTATATATGATATGTCACTCCCATCTAAATATAGATCATAGTTACTAATTTTAATTGAAATATATATTGCAAGCAATATGCATATCAGGAAGTTAAATATACACCTATATATTTAGGTCATACAAATTACGATATTTTCAAGTTTTATCATACTTAGTAATTTGATTAATTAATAACATTATGTACATATATTAGGTTATTCTTATTAATATTAGTGAATATATATGTACATTATATAATATAGAAATAACATTTATATACTTGGATTCACATTACATTTATTATATTAAAATGAACAATTCACAGCCTCATTGATTTTGATTATTATACGTCATTTATATTTCAAATTACTAAACCTATCTAAATATTTCGATTTTTATTGTCCTTTGTAAATCTAAATGTTTGTTTATAACTTAAATAGAATCCAAAAGTTATGAAATAATTATCAATTATTTAACTATATATAATATAAAATAAAAATTGAATAAAATATTTTTTAAATTTAAAATTCAAATATCCCAGAATTTATATTTGGGATCCTACTATGACGTCACAGTTCATTTTTCGTTTTATATTTCGTTTTTTGATTAAAACACATTATTTTGGTATAAATAAGTATTATTTCAAAATGTTATGAATATAGTTCATATTTATTTATACCATAAATATAATATTATATTAATATGGATAATCTATTTTCATGCATATTATGCTTTAAGTGAAATTAAAATATGGCAATTTTTAAGCCTAACGTCATATTTATAAATTAATAAAATAATATCAGAGATTTCAAATGGATATTAGTTCATACCTGTTTCCCATCAATATGTGGTATTGTGCAGTTTACGGATTAAAGTATAATGCCATTTCGGATACTCGAAACAATCAAACATTGCAGAGCATAGCTAGGGTCCTCCAAGCAGTTATCCTACCTATCATTGTGTATGGAGGTGTGTTTATATATATATAATTTGTATGTGTAATTGTATATGGAATAAATATGAAAGTTTATACAATGATTAAAAAAGTAAAAGTAAGTACAGTTTGTAATTTTTCAACTTATTGGTCAATATTATTATAGATCTTTAATTTAGTTATTAAAATACATTATTATTACATATTATATAATCATATATTATTTATATAAATATTTAATAGATTCTTCTGTAGCTAAAAATTCAAATTTCTAATTGAATTATAGTTTTATTTATTTAGAAATAATGTTACATTAAATAAGATACACATATATATATATATATATATATATATATATATATATATATTATGAAACATATAGTTTCATTTAAGACATCAACTCCCTTTCTTGAGAGTTAAGCCTTTCTGTTAATCTCTAACCAAACATACATACAGACTATTACAGTATTTCTCAGCCAGATACCATGGTAACCATTCATACGGCCATACCTGAGTGGGGGGTACCTAAATGTATAGATAAAATATTAAAAGTTAAAATATGATTAATATTTATATTTTAACAACAACAATGTACAGTTAAAGTATCACATTTTTTCATGTTTAATATCTTATTTATAAATTTGTAAAATTTCTCAAATTATATTTATATCAATATAAAGTCTTTTATGAACGTAATCGATATAATAATTATTTGAAATTGATAGTAAAGTATGTATTATATTAACTTAAATTTTATATATTAAACTTTGAATGTAATTTTCTCAAGTTTTTACTTTTTCACTTATTAACAACATGCAAATCATACTACTTTTTGATTATTATTATTTTTATCTGAAATTGTTACTGTAAATGTATAACATATACATCTATATGAATCCTGTTGGATTTATTATATTTTATATTAATTAAATAAAGTATGATAAACATACATTTTAATGAAAAAAAATAAAAAATAAATAGTTAAATAATGGAGACTATTTTTTTTACACAATTTTAAATTAACTACAATTATATAAAGAAAGATCCTATATGATGGACGAAAGTTTCTATTGAATAAACAAAAAAGTATGTAATTATCTCAAATAGTTATGTATCCTTAGCGTTTTTAGATATAGCTATAATATCATTGTTTAGATGAACGGGAACCTCTCCCCTTAAGTATTTTATGTTTTTGATATACTATATTATTTTGATATACTATAATTAGTTATATTTAAATTGTAGGCGGTTATGGTGCATAATCCGCACAATCCATATTTTATATATTTAATATCACTAACTAACTAGTTCACTAACTAACTAATTAACTAACTAACTCACTAGCTAACTCACTAGCTAACTCACTAGTGCAACTGCTTAGTATTATATAATGGAATTAATTTTATATATATATATAATAAACGATATAATATATGTTATCAATATTTATTCGTAGCATGACTCATGTACTATATGAAATATACATAAATTATTAATACCGTAATATATGGTATGATATATTTATATAATTTATATATATCGTTATAACATGTATACTTTACATAAATTGTATATATATATATATATGAACTTATAATGTAATATTATAGATAAATACACTTAATTATATCAACATATTATATTATATTATATTATATAAAGTTTGGAAAAATATAAAATTATAGTAATAGCAAATATTTTTCTAAAGAAAGATATAACTGTTATATTATAACACTTATGCGAAATCGTGTTTATCGAATTTTTATACAAAATATCCCAGTACCACCTATATCGGGTTACTTTTAGGAACTAGGTGTTGTTTATAATGTAAATTCGTAAAAAACTATACACTTTTAAAATGTTAAATAATATGCTTTAAATTAGTATTTAATTGATGAAAACTAAGTGTTCATTACTAATATATAACAAACAAATATGATATGTATGTTTTAAATGCTATAAGATATATTTGGTGAGTAAATGCTAATTTATATTATATGTAATTTAATAGAGCAATGAAAACATTGTTATATGAAAAGTTTTCATATGAAAACAGAGCCGAACCTAAATATATTTCAATGTTTCGATACTACTGTTAGCAGCGACATCAGGTATTACAAATTATGTTACATGCATAGGGAGTGTTATATCTTTGCTTCGCAAAATATTTAGTATATTATATATGTATAAACTTATATTAACATATATAACTAATATAAATTATAAAAATGTATAATTATATTATATATAATATATTATCTTATGATATATAATATTTGTTTTAAAACCACTTAATGATAAAGTTTATCATAACATGTATTCGTAAAGATTTACATATTTAAATGTTGTAACAATTTGTAATCTTTTATAATTTATTAATAACATATTCTTAGTGAATAATATATACTATATATAATATAGGATCAGTTTGATATACTATAGACTATATTATATATTTTATATAAACAGTACTACATTTAATTAAAAAATATAAATAAGTATTAATAATAATGGATATATCAATTGATTCTGACGATAATATTATTATCTTAAATTATATATATATATATATATATATATATATATATATATATATATATATATATAATTATACCATATACAGTGTGTATGATAAACCATGTTATTATTTTATAATTATGATAAATTTGAAAAATATATATAATTATTATAATAATATATATATAATTATATAACTTTAAAAACCTGTCATTTAGTGAGCCGGTATTTAACAAATACTTCGTACACCAAGGTTTACATTTGATAATCCTAAATAAATGAATTTATATCAATTTGATAACTATACATAAAATGAATTATGATAAATTGAAATAATATACATTTATTAATTATAAATAATATGAAATTCATTTCATCATGATACATTTAAATAATACACCAAGGTTTACATTTGATAATCCTAAATAAATGAATTACCCTCAATTTGATAAATATTATAGTTATTATAATGTATGGTACCGCATACATAAAATGAATTATGATAAATTTAAATAATATATATTTATTAATTATAAATAATATGAAATTCATTTAAATAATACTCCAAGTTTTACATTTGATAATCCTAAATAAATGAATTACGATCAATTTGATAACTATACATTTGATAATCCTAAATAAATGAATTACGATCAATTTGATAACTATACATAAAATGAATTATGATAAATTGAAATAATATACATTTATTAATTATAAATAATATGAAATTCATTTCATCATGATACATTTAAATAAGACATCAAGGTTTACATTTTATAATACTAAATAAATGAATTACGATCAATTTTATAACTTTAAAAAAAATGAATTATGATAAATTTTAATAATACACATTTAATAATTATAAATAAAATGTATTTCATTATGAATTATGATAAATTTAAATGAGCAATATTTGATACTTATCATAATACACTATAAATAATACCTATTTTAATAATAATATATATATGATAAATATAAATATTATTTTAAAATTAAATGAAATTAATTTAATAAATATATATAAAACAATTGAAATAATGAAAAATATTCTTTTTCATTATAATAAGTTATTATAATAATTATAAAATAATGATTTAATCATTTTATAATTATAATATTATATTATAACGTTAATAAACGATATTAAATATCGATATAACGATATTAAATATCGTTATTATTTTAAAAAATTAATTTCAAAATACGATTACGAAATTACCTTAGCAAATATAAAATAAAAGTAGTACATATATATTCTTTTGAATATAAAATACACAATAATTTACCTTATAACTGAAGAATAATACAACTGTAAGTACACTGTAATTATTACTAAAAAATAAGGCAATCAATTTGACATCAGGGTTAATAATAAATAATAATAAATAATAATAACAATAATAATAGAATCTATAAAAACATGGTAGTAATTGGATATTTATATTAACAATTGTAGCAATGGAATACCAAACTGTATAATTAACTTTAGATATATGTTCCTATATATATATATAGATATATATATATATATATATATATATATATATATACTTATCTATTATAATAATCGGAACTATAGTTTATGTGAAATAGTATCATTAGGAAATTAATCATAAATAATAATATATTATACTTAAGCTATAAGCTAGGTAGATATATATATATATATATATATATTGTTAAATTAATTAATTAATATGTTTCTATTACTATATAAATATTTGATTTTTATACATTATTACATAAGCAATATAATACAATACAAACCAGAGTAGACTCGTGTAGGTATTTGTCAAATAAACCATATGGTTTGAAGTAGTATTTGTTACCTATCTTTAATATTTTACAGTTATTATAATTAAAAAAATATTCAATATATATTACCCCCGGGATATTACTATATTAAAAAATATACACGCGAATTAAAGTAGATATAGAAACTATTGAGGCATTCGTGATTTAATAGTAATTGAATATTACTATTACTTTATAAACCCTGGTATAATTTATATAATACACGTATTGTTATTTGTTATTTTTATTTGGTGGAATCCTTTCATCCCATCATGGAACTTAGATAAGTTTTCACTTTCGACCATATATGGCTCTAATGTCCCAAAATTAATTAATGATCCTGACGAGGCTTGAACTCGTGTCCACTGCTTGTGTGTCAGAAGCCCTAGCCACTGAGCCACACATGCAGTTTTAACGTATAACCTATAGCACTAACATTTTAACATCGCAAGTCTAATCAATTATATCTGAGGAACACGTAAGGTTTTGGAAAGGAATGAGTACGCCGTACTCAGTATACTGAGTATACTCTCGTATACGATCGAACATATTACAAATATCAGAACCCTTATAGAAAAGCATCTTGATTCCTATACGAATCTGTTCTATAACTTCATTGATTTCATGAATGCATTTTACTGAGTATATCATATAGGACTGTGGTCAATACTTTAAAAGTGTGATATACATCACGAAATAATTACAATGATTAAAGCTTTATATAGTAACAATTCCAGTTCAGTCTTGATAGGTAGGTCCTATACCTAATCATCATTATAACAACATAGACAATTCGTTCAAATCAACGGTTAGAGTACATCAATGATGTCTACTATTACCTATACCCTTCAATATATTCCTAGATGAAATCATGTGAGAATTCTTAAGTACTTAAGTACAAGATAATCTAACGCCATCAATATCAATATGATGAATATTATAATTGAACAGCAAGAGATAAGTCTACTGAATACTAGCGAGTTACTTAATCATTTAGTCATGGCGTACGTAAGTTAATAATGAGATTTTCTAATATTATATAGAAAATAGTTTACAGTGCGTATCATGTTCTTAATTTATGTAGAGTTGTCAAGGTGAGAGGTTATATTGAAACCAAGGGTAGTTATTGATTTATAAGTAGGAATATATGTTAAAAAAGGATGAGTGATTGATAGATGATAACTGGGTCTAGATAGTATAATAGTATCAGTTTTAGTCATAATTAAGTAAATAGAGTTATGAGAGAACTATTCAGTGAGATCAGTATTACAATTAAACATATACATTTGAATCTGATCATAATCACTATAACTAGGAAAGTACACACACACACATATATATATATATATATATATATATATATATATATATATATATATATATATGTAGATCATCTACATAAATATGGTAGTGAATATTAGGATATTTGCGAAATAATTATTTTATAGGAAGAATATAAATAATGAACAATATAGGACAAATAACATAGCCCTACGATTACGAAGATTTAATTTTCAGCGAAGAGGTTCTAAATGAAATAAAATAAATAAACCAACTGATGACTTGACCGTGTATACCAATTTTATTAATTTGTATGTTGAAAGTAAATAATATTGTGATTGAGAATATCACTAGTTATATCACTAGTGAAATCAATAGTTTACTTATCATTGAGTTATCTTATTATTAGGGGCGCTTGGAAGATTTTGTATGTTGGGGGACCAACCAATCAAAATAAATGTTTTGGTAAAAGTGGGAGGAGGGACCTATACATAGGAGGTCCCCCTAGATTTTAAAGTGGGGGGACATATCCCCCATCCCCCTTGTTGCAGCGCCCCTACTTATTATACAATTAGTATACAATAACTTAAATTATTATACGTTTAATAATTATAATAGCTTAATAATAATTGTCATATACAGGATCCTATCATCGGAAGTAATTAAGTAATTTTTGAAAAATAATTTATTAGTAGGTATACCTACTATAAACCTATATGTTTATATATGAAGATATTATGTGCCATGGGTACATACTATATAATGAAGACATTATGTACAAGAGGTACATATCATCTACATAACTCGATGTAGATTATATGCTGATATTGTGTGCCACGGGTACATAATATAATGAAGAAATTATGTACCAACTTTACATATCATCTACATAACTATATGTAGATTATATGTTGATATTATGTGCCACGGGTATATAATATATAATGAAGAAATTATGTACCAACTTTACATATCATCTACATAACTATATGTAGATTATATGTTGATATTGTGTGCCACTGGTACATAATATATAATGAAGAAATTATGTACCAAGTGTACATATCATCTACATAACTATATGTAGATTATATGTTGATATTGTGTGCCACGGGTACATAATATATAATGAAGAAATTATGTACCAAGTGTACATATCATCTACATAACTCTATGTAGATTATATGCTGATATTGTGTGCCACGGGTACATCATTTTATTATGTACATGATATACGTAGAAACTACATATAAAATACATATATCATACACATAGTAAATATTATGTAGATAAACTATGTATATACAGCGAAAATTGTTTGTAGGGAATGCTCGAATACGGACACTCTCGGTATCTCAGAAACCATAATTCATACAACAAAATGTTTAATGAATAACATAATCAGAATTATATAAATAGTCTAAATAAGTATTTTTTATTTTTTAATTATTCAAAATATTGATTAAAATATCCATTAAACTGATATTTTTTATTACGTTTTTAAATTTATGAAAAAAAAATGTCAACTTAAAACCTTCTCAAGAATAAGTATCGATAAAATATAACACTATATTATTAAAAAATAAAGCATTCTAAAAATTATATATTTAATTTATATATTTGTTTTCAAATATTCATTAAGTTATAAGCATATATTAAGAGGTCATATAAGTCCATAATACGTACACTATATATGTCTTAATACCGAAACCCTATAACCAATCAGCGCGCAGCGTATGAACTATTCTGATTTTCATAAAAATCGCGTGCGATATAATATTAATACCACCAATAAATCTAAATCTAAAATGTTTATTATTTAAATACATAAATTGTATTATTAATTAAAAAATAATAAAAATAAATAAATTAGTAACTAATTAAATTAGAATAAATTATTCATAAAATTAATTATAAATAATTTAATTGCGATTTGTCTGATTGATTCATCAGTCATATATAGTTTATCTAGTGGAATATAGGGTTTCCGTAATATAACACAGGGTGTCCGTATTCGGTACCCATATCCGTTATCTATGTAATTAAAAGATTAAATTTAAAATTTCAATTTTAAAATCACAATAATATCTATAATCATATAATATTAATATATTGTAATTTTTGAATACAAATAATGAGTCATAAAATGGTAAGACCATTTATTGTTAACGTGTCCGTATTAGGTGCGGTCCACGTTCCCCTAGGGGATGTAGCTACATGTTCTATAATTGTAAAAAATACATTTTTATAAATGTGATAAATGTATTAAATTAAACAGAGTATATATAATATGATCTATAGATTGTATTACATATTATATAGTATACATAATATTATTAATAAAGGGTTTTATTATTTGTAATTAAAAAATAACATAATTTGAATTGTTCTTATTTTACCAAATAAATCACCGTTTTGATAATTCAATTTTCCTATTTTATTTTATTTTTGTATCTTTTAAAATGTTATACTCTCCAAAAATTAAGTTTAATGTTTTAACAATTGTATATATATTAGAAAGTATTTCATTATAATATGGAGATAATTGTAATCAAAATGTATAATAGAAATTATATAGATTACAAATATAATTGGTATATTGTTATTTTTATATAATATAATTTATTATACAAAAAAGATTACCGATATAATAGAAAATTAATGGCAAATTTAATAATATTAAAAGTTGTATCCTTGTCTACATAACATATTATAATACAGCATTCGAAGGTAGGAATTTACCACAAATTATGGACAAAATCTATACAGTATGAAGAAAATTGTTACACGAAATTCAGCGATGCTCTTCAAAAAATGCAAAATAAGAAACATATTCTTATTCTCGAAAAGGTAATTTATATATTATTTAATTCTTTATAATGTGAAAATAATGTGAAACTACATTTTGATTATCATAGTAATAATAATTACTACGTAGTACTATATTTTATTTACTATATATATTTATTACTCACTTCATATGTATATAATATATACCTATATAACCTGTTAACCTGTGCCGTCGAGTCGTATCCGACCCCTAGCGACATCGATGACAGCAGCTCTCCAACTCCTCATACACCTTGAGGCTCGAATCATGTTGTAGATAGTACCATGGAAGTTTTTCTTTATGCTATCTAGCCATCTTTGCCGTGGTCTCCCTCTGCTTCTATAACCCCCCATTCTTCCTACCATCACTTCATATTCCATTCCACCTGCTCTTATAACATGGCTAAAGTAACATAATGATGCCTTGACTATCCTTGACTCAAGCGTCCATTCTGGTTTTATATTGTCAATAACCCATACATTTGTCTTTCTGTCGATCCATGTTACTCTTAACAGACGTCTCCAACACCATAACTCAAAAACATATACCTATATACTATATACTATTTAAATTATAATATAAAAATTATATGCTTACATCATAATTACAGCTATTTCAAATGTATTTCATATGATAGTTCACATGATTAGTGCTTTTAATCAACTCCTTAATGATTTGAGTTACCTCCATATTAACATTATTGCATAATTTTGTTATGATACACTGTGAAAGTATATTACTGATTAGGAGTCATAATCAGTTCTATACTTTCACAAGGTATCATATACAAATTGCAATATTCGAAGATTTCGAAATCCCAAATTTCAATATTCGAAGATATCAAATAAGCATAAAATAAGATTAGAGACTAAATATAATACGTTAATATGAATGTATCGCTCTATCTACATCATGATGTATTCAGATGAATTGAATAATTTGTATTAAAGTATATTGAATCTACTACATATATATATATATAAATATATATATATATATATATATATATATATATATATATATATATATATATTTATATAATATATCAATGTACGTATGTATGTTTATGTGGAGGGTTTTAACAAATAAAAGGCAAAAAAGTGTTATTTTAAACCATTTTAGGATAATTATAACTTATAGCAAGAAATAAAATGATGAAAGAAAACTTTAATTTACACATAATTTGTATTCTATATATATATATATATATATATATATATTAGTATACATTTTCTATAACTAACTTTTACATGGTAACATTTAAAATACATATACATATATTAATTTATATAAAAATATTAAAAATAAATCTGTCCGGTTATATTGATACAAGAACTTATCTTAATCCATACGGCGATATTATACGCTGTATTCAACACAAGTGTTCACGGGTACAAATGTCGTTAAGTCTATAATGTATAGAAGTACAAGATATATTTTCGGTGTGTGGTATATTATATACTTATATATACTTACGTATATATACTTATACATCGCAACTTTTATATATTTATTTTAATTATTTATATATTGTCTGTAATTATTATGTATCGTTACACATTGTTTAGACGCTAATCATCATAGTATTGTCTATCTATATATTGTCTATCTATCTATTGTCTATCTAACTATTTTCTATCTAACTATTGTCTATATATCTATTGTCTATCTAACTATTGTCTATCTAACTATTGTCTATCTATATATTGTCTATCTATCTATTGTCTATCTATCTATTGTCTATCTATCTATTGTCTATCTATCTATTGCAGGCAGCTGAAACAAGATCGACATTCGTAGACTGCGACATTGTTGCCGGTGATGACACTTTCTTCCCAGCCTCCTTCGCTTTCGTGTTCCCCAAGCGATCTCCGTACCTACCCATGGTCAATAATATGTTGGTTCTTGTAGCTAAGTTTATTTATTTATATATATATATATGTGTGTGTGTAAAGCAATATTTAAATTATTTTAAATTAATAAAATATATAAGAATTACATTATGTTTTCCAAAACACATAACCACATATAAACCATGGGTTATGCATAACTATATAACTTATAGAATATACTTTACCGGTTTTTCACGATTTTCTTAATTGGTTATAAACCATAACCAAATCATGTACATGTATATATACGTATATAATATGCTTTTTATAGAGTACATGAAATTATATATATATATATATATATATATATATATATATATTATTAAAAAATGGATAATTTGCTAATTTATAAATTTTGATATTTATTTAGAAAAGTATTTTATTGATTTTGAAATAATGTTATTTATATATTAATTATTTTAAATATTTTAAATATACTATAATATTTATATATGAATTAAAAGTATATTATATTATTTTTTATTTTTACATATAAAATGTATGTTACAATTAACATTAATATACATTTTAATTATTTAATATAATATATGCAATTATATTTAAATTCTTAGTAGTATCCGCTATTGTATACATATATTAGTAGATCTTTAAATTATATATATATAACTTATAATTATATATTTATATTTATATTAACTAATTAAATTAACAATATTTTTATATTTTAATATTACAGTATATCAAAATGTTATAGAAATTATATTATAGATATAATTATATTATGTAATTACAATAAATAGTAAGTAAGTTAAGTACATATTTATTATTATATATATATATAAGTTTATATGTGAGATAATAATTTAAATTCATATTATGTTATCTATCATATTGTAGATTGCAGAAATTAGTTGAAGGTGGAATGATAATCAAATGGAAAAAACAGTTTTACCCAATAAATAAATGTTTACAATTTCAAGGCAATCGTATCGCAAGTAAAAAATCAAGAGATTTAAAAGTTAGAGATATATATATATATATATATATATATATATATATAATATTTAAATATATAATCAAATCAATTATTATATTATATATTATATATAAACATAAAATAAATCAAATTGATTATTTCTTATCAATTCTTAAGGGGGAACAACACATATTTACTTTAAAATATTCAAATAGTATACATTATTTAAAAAAATATGAATTACATATTATTCTATGTTCTACGTTATAATATAAGTAAGTTATATGTTTTATAAAAATATACATGTACAACATATATAACTTAATATACAACTTCAATTGGATATATATCTTTCTTTTCTAAAGTATCAATATCACATTATCTATATCCTACAAATAAACAGGACTTACATGGACCATTCATTCTTTTATTTCTTGGAATTGTGATTTCTGTGTTTCTGTTATTAGTGGAAATTGTCGTAAATAATACGTTTTAAAAGTATTAAAAGTGTTACAAACATTCAATGGAACAGTGGAGAAAGAGAAACCGCCAAAGATGATAGAAGAACTTATAGATACATACTTTAGTTATTATAATAGTGAAATGTTTGGATACATAGATTAGAATAATTGTAAAAGTTTTAAATTGGAAACTTTAATTATTTAAATTATATCGAATTTGTTATTGTTTCTGGTATAATGCCATAATATAATTCCAATAATATACTTCTATAAAATAATATAAATAACTATATTATATCATTATACTATATTATATTAAAGTATTTAATTGATAATAAATATAAAATTATTTACACTTGTTATAAATTTGTATATTAAAAGATTTTATTAATCATTCATACTATCATTATATATAGTACAAATAAGAAAAGAATAAGCACCAGTATTAGTTCATTTTTCACTATACATATAATTAAATTTAAAGAAAATCTTAAAGTAAACTTGCGACATTAATTCTCTCAAATCAACATCAAACAAATTATAAATTTTAATAAATCCATCATATTTCTCAACTTAAATAACTAACAGAAAGTACTTAATACATAACATAACTTAGCAGTTATCTAAAATAGTAATTGATTATTTAATCCGGGTTTCGAACTTTTATTTTAAAATTGAACTTTGTATCTGAAAGTAATTAATTTCTCATTTAAATTTAAAATTTGATTTCAATACATTTCTATACAAAAGTAGTTTAATTATTCTAAAATACGTGTATAATAAATACAATATATTTAAATATATTTAAGGGCTGGGGAAACCAACGCAATTTTTTTTTGTGTTAACAATTTTATAATAAATTGTAAAATATGCAGATTTATCTTTAAAACGGTATATAAAGTTTACAATAAAAGTATTTCACAGTATTTCAAATCTAGTTTTTAAATAGTCCTGTAAAAAATATTTGATAAAATTTGAGTAATATTTGCGTTCAAATATTCAGTTATGATACGTTTTATTTTCATTATTTATAATATTAATATTTATCGGAATTTCAAAATTTAAATACAACAATACAGGTAATAAATAGCAGTATTTACTTGCTAAAGTATTATGTAGCCAAATAAATGAAAACATCTATTTACTAATATTGTGATAGCGTCATATATTTTAAAATATACTAACTGCAAAATGATATTGATAATAATTTTAGAAGCTATATAAAAGAACTATTTTTTTGGATTTTGTTGTTTTTCAAAATACTTATACTTTTTTCCAATTGCTTCAATCATTATAACACTTTCTGAGCATATATATATATATATATATATATATATAATGAAATGTTAATTGACATCAGGTACGCTGATGACACCACTTTAGTATCGGCCGTTTTTGAAAAACTGCAAATAGCAACTTCAGAGCTAGAAAATGCTTATAATGTTTTACACAGAATTTCTATCGCATCTCAGGCTTTTGGTAGATTGAGAGAAACTATCTGGACTTCTAGTGACGTATCTAGAAAACTCAAGATCAGACTCTACAAAGCCCTCATTCTCCCAATTGCTATATACGGGTCAGAGATATGGACAATGAGGAAACAAGAGGTAAATTCCCTGCTGGTTTTTGAAATGAAATGTTTAAGAGCCATCCTGCGAGTTACAAAGTATGACAGACTCACTAATACAAATATTAGAAAGTCACTAAACGTAACTGAAACCAGAGTTGTTTGATTTAAATCAATTGATTTAAATCATTTGATTAAATCAATGATTTTTTTGATTTTTTTGAAGGCAAAAATCATGATTTTTTTGATTTTTTTGATTTTTTTGATTTTTTTTGATTATAAATCAACTTTTTTATAATTTGATAAAATGTAATTAATAGTTTGGATTACTATTATTAACAAATCTAATAAATAAAACTGATTAAATAATATAAAATTTGTATTGATAAATTTATTTATTTATTCTATCAAAAAAATCAAAAAAATCAAAAAAATCATGATTTTTTTGATTTTTTTGATTATAAATCAACTTTTTTATAATTTGATAAAATGTAATTAATAGTTTGGATTACTATTATTAATAAATCTAATAAATAAAACTGATTAAATAATATAAAATTTGTATTGATAAATTTATTTATTTATTCTATCAAAAAAATCAAAAAAATCAAAAAAATCAAATAAATCAAAAAAATCAATGTGATTTTGATTTTTTTGATTTTTTTAAAAAAATCATGATTTTTTCCAACTCTGACTGAAACTATAGAAGAAGTCATTATAAAAAGACAACTTCGTTGGTTCGGCCATGTAGCAAGAAGCCGAGATATGATCAACTCCAGTTACAAGTTGGACTTCAAAAATCCAAGACCAAGAGGACGTCCATTAAAGAGATGGGCGGATGGCATCACAGAAAATAGTGGCATTCCACTTCTGACCTTGGAAAGAAGGGCAGCTGACCGAGATGCCTACAAAAAGCAAGTGTTCGTGTGTGCTGCAAGGGGACGCCAAGTCCTACGCAACTAAGTCAAGTAAGTCATATATATATATATATATATATATATATATATATGATATTACTGATAATAAGCTATTCTATTAGAATGTTATAATTTAATATTTAAATATAATAATTATAAATAATATAAAAAAAGTAGTTGAAAAAAACTAAAAAAAATATAAAAATAAAATATTGGTGGTAACCGATATCTTATAAGTAGTTATATGTTCAGATATAGGATAACTTTTATATATATGATATTTAATATATGATATTTTAACTCTAGGTTAAAAAATAGGTGATTATATGCATTTGTTTAAAAGTAGTAGTCTTATTAGTGACCCTCATTTTCCATATCTTTTACATGTAAACTCGGCAAGGTTACCCCGGCCCTTAAAATATCTATGTAATATAGTCTATATTATATAGATAATACTTATATAAATATAAGAATATTCTATATATATATTAAATATCTGTAATATAACATCACGATTATATTAAATTTATAGATTTTTATTTTGTTGTTATCGTTTGCTAATAAATATATCAATAAAGTTAAAATGCTTCCAAAGAATAAATTTATAATTATATTGAAATATAACGATGTCAATTCGAAATATTTACCTAATGTAATTTATATGAATTATATACAAAAATTACTATTACTAATTTAAAATAGTAAATAATGGAATAAAAGTAGGTACCTAGTTATTTCATTGCGACTAATATTTATTTTTCTATTCGTTTTTTTTTTAATAAAAATTATCAGATAATTTTAAAAGATATTTGAAATTATCTACCAACATCGTTACACAATTATGACGTAAAGATTGCGTTGTAATTATCATTAACCGTACACCGTTAATAATCATATATCTCATACGTTATCGAACTATGCATTGTATAAATAGTATACATTGTATACATAGTATACATAGTATATAATTTGGCTAGTTACATAATATTAATAAATAACATTACATCGACGATAATCACGTAATACAGATCATTATTATATAACGATTATGTATATATATAAATATAAGCACACGGCACTATTTCTATAGAAAAGTAACGATATTGTTCGTATTAATCACGTGATTGTATTACTCACGTGATAGTATTACATCACGTGATCGTGTTAATCACGTGCTCGTAAACGATGTGACGCTACAGAGCTTCAATTATCGGACAGCGAAAGTTTTCTCTTGGGCTTCTGGACGTTCGCGCACAGCTTGGGAAGAGTTTCGTGCCGACTGACTGCAACGGCAACAACGGATATATATTTATATATATATATATATATATATATAGTACTCATAAGACGTATAATAGTACATATTATCAAATGTTGTTACAATTCTTGTCGACATCGTACTTATACGAGTATATGCGTATATTTATATGGGTATTCTTATTGTTTATAAAATCATATGTACATGATATGTATTGTAAATTATAATACGCGTGTAATTACGGTGTAAGTAACGACGTCTAGTAAATAACACGTATACAACTATATACATATATACAACAATAGATTATATATGTATTATAATACGTATTATCCATTGTTGTTATGTATAGTGTATACTTTGTTGTGACGTCATGCGTACGCGAACTTGTATAAAGGGTAGCCTCCTTAGTATAAGCTAAACATAGCTTCGGTGTATCCCTCCGATTATTATATCCAATATTCGGTAAATAAAATTCATTCATTCATTCATTCATTCAACTAGTAAATAAAGGGGTTGTAAATATCTATAGGGTGTTAGACTAGCAGGAGTGTTAGTAAGGCATAGCGTGTGGTCTATAGTTTACACTCACATAATACCCACATGGAATTGTTGTACATCATATGTACTTCTTAGGACGTATATGTATTATAATATATTGTATAGTGTTGTTATAACAATGCATACATATAGAACGTATTATTATATTATACATTATATTATACATTAGGGTAATTTAGTATCATTGCGTTCACACGGCACGCTGAGTTAACCATCGTTGCATGGCCACACTGCAGTGTGGGTGTAATTCTTACAATACCCAGTGTGACTAATAAACATATTCCACGCGGCACATTAATCATGCCAATTTATATCCCCATATATAATAAATCTATCGGGGATCATTTTGAAAATGAATCCGGATATTTTATCTTGAATTATAACCTTTGACCTATATGACCTATATAACTATAGTCATTTGTACAATAATATCGCCGTATAATATTTTATCTAATTTATTTATACATTGTTGCTGATATCTAAATTATACATACTAAAATATATGATCTAGATATTATTTTATAAATAATAGAAATACATATAAATATACACATGTATCACATGGGCATCATAATTTAATTAGCTATGATTATATTAACACATGGTTCGAGTTTTCAGTTCTTCGTATTCTTTTTTCACGAAAGCGAGCTCTCTTTTCAACTCGATGTACTCCCTTAAATGATTATTCAGTGGTGTATTAGATAATATTCATTACACAATAAATATATGTATATATATATAAATATATATATATTAAATATTAAATAGTATTATTTGTAAACTTATTCTTAATTATATATTTGTGTAATTAATGAACACATACTAATTACTAATATTATAATAATATATTAAAATTAATATTATTAAGATATTATTTTGTTATATTTTCATACTACACATTATTCTTTATAAATAAAATATGTTAAAATATTATGAAATAGGGGAAATTTGACATATAATACGGAAACTTTAACACTACATGTTCTTAACAATTTATGAATAATATTTGTATTAAAAATTACAGATAATTAATATTATATAATTATAGATATTCTTAGTATTTTAACATTTTATTTAGTCTTTTTATTCAATAGATAACGGGGTGTCCGTATTCGGTCCGAATACGGATACCCTGTGTTATAATACGGACAGTGTCCGTCGGACACCCTATATAAAACTAGATAAACTATGTGTTATTGATGAACCAGTCAGATAAATTACAATTACAGTATTTATAATTAATCATATGAATAATTTAATATAATTTAATTAGTAATTAATTTATTAATTATTATTATTTTATTAATTAATAATAAAAGTTAAGTATCTAGAGTACCCGTATTATGGATTTATATGACCTATAGATATATGCTTATAACTTAATTAATATTTGATAAAAAATATATCAATTATATATATAATGTTTAGAATAATTTATTTTTAAATAATATATTGTTATATGGATATATCGATACATTTGTATATTCTTGAGACATTTTTAGGTTGAAATTTTTTTTTATAAATTCAAAAACGTAATAAACATCAGTTTATATGATATATCAGCACTATTTTGATTAATTAAAAAATAAAAAATATTTATTTAGACTATTTATATAATTATGAATATTTTATTCATACATTTATTTTGTATGGTGTATGTTTCTGAGATACCGAGAGTGTACGTATTCGGGTACATTCCACTACGTATTTATGTTACTTATATATAATATATTATTTACATAGTTATAAATATTTTAATATTAGTATATATATATATATATATAAATTTATATATATATATATATATAAATTATTAGTAAATTATATTATGAAACATATGTTATATATATATATGATATATGTATACCATATATGATATATATATATACCATATGTGTCATATTTTATAGTAATTAACAATTTAATTGTGAAATCTCTTAATTGTGACGTTTGAAAACCAGTGTTCATATTATATAATATTAATAAAAATAAAATCCACAATTTTACTGGTTTACCTGAAATTTCCTTGTTCATTTGATTTAATTCCTTTCATGGATGCTATTTCATCATTTAGAATTAATACCAGTCTGTCGGTTTCCATAAGTTTCTTGCAAAGGTTTTCGTTCTCTTCCAAATATTCATTCTATCCAGATAGGTATATAAGTAGGTAAATATAGGTATCTAAGATATGTATATGCAATAGTTTACACGGTATATATGTTGTTAATGTGTATTACTTAGCAGGAAAATAATATATATAAAGTAATATATATATATATATATATATATATACTAATACGTTATTTTAATTATTGTATATATATATACCTATATTTATATAAACGTATTTATTTATTTATAATACACGTTTATAGTGGTATAGCGATATATAACCACGAATTAGTAACTTTAGATGTGTCTATTTTCTCCGTGTATTAAGCAATATTACATGAAATCACTCGTAACGAAATACAATATCTACAATTATATATCTGCTATATTAAAACCCTTTGATCCAGTTCGTATTCGAGATCCCTGACTCTTTCTTTTAAAAGAGTCCTCTCCACGACTATGTCGCCGATTTTGTCTTTCAGGTCAGATATTAATTTCTCGTAATCCTTTGGTAAAATGTAATAGGTATATTTCCTATACACATTACAACATATCATTATTCAAATTATATATGAAAATTAAATATTACGTTAATATTATATTTATTAAATATACACATATTTGTAAATATAAATTATATATATATGTATATATATATATATATATATATATATATATATAGTGAACATTACTTAGATATATAATAATACATACTATAACAGTATATATATATATATATATATATATATACGTTATAATATTTGTATAATATATTATAATAGTAGTATATAATATATATAATAAATATCTACGTTATATAATAAATGTATACATATGTTAAAGTACCTATAAGATAATATTAAAATGTATCAATACATCGTAATATATTATATGTATTACAATATTTTATACTGTATACAGTACACTGTATACTATATATAGTATATATATATATATATATATATATATATATATAGTGTGGTGTGGAGATGATAAACTCCCATCCATCGGCTCCCCAGGTTGCGGATAGGGGAACGACCACTAGATATTGTGGTTATCTGCGAATATCCAATAAGCATTGCCGGAAAAAAATCCAGGTTGCCCTTGGGCAAGGCATAGTACCTGTTAGCCTCTCAATCAGGGATACGTGAAGAGATCAGAAACGTTCTCGGATGATAAAGAAGGAAAACTTACCATAAACCTTACGAGAGGACTTGCGACCCTCGTCTAGGGTACACACGTACCCATTAGCAACGAATAGCTAAAGTATGAATAACACAACAACAATAACAAATCCTATACTTCCAGCGGCGGGAGTCCGCAGGAGACCAGCTAAAGTACACAAAGCACACCCAACAGGATTGTATGACGTCGCATCTTTACGGGGAGGGGTTAGATTGAGACGTGCCGAGATGCTGAGGCGAAATTACTACATTGTAGAAAAAATCTTAAAATAGCAACATTTAATATTCAAACTCTCTTTGTCAAAGAGGTGGATAAGATATTACAAAAAACAGAAGAGATGACATCGAATATGCGTAAACATAATATAGCAATATGCGGTATACAAGAACATAGGAGAGTACATACAGAGGATTGAGAACACGAAATTAACCAATATATTGGTTAATTAAATATAATTATATATATTATTAATTATATATAATGATGACCCTGGATACTATCTTTACACAGTATCAGCATGGAGAAACCAAGTACAAGCTGCAAATGGTGGAGTAGGTATTATAATTAGCAAAGAAGAAAATAAAAGCCTAATAAACATTAAACGAGTTACGAACAGAATTTTAATAGCTAACTTTCAAGGTAATCCTGTACTAACCATTATTGTAACATATGCACCGTGTGAATACGAAGACGAAATAGTAAAGAATATTTTCTATGAGCAACTTAGAACAACTATAGAATCGGTACCATCACATAACTGCCTGATTATACTAAGTGATATGAATGCCAGGATGGGACCGGAAGATGTACAATACACCTACAACACAACAACTAATAATAATGGAAATAGGCTTAAAGAAATGATGGAAGAATACCAACTATTAGTAGCTAACTCACAATTTCAAAAGAAAAAAGAGAAGTTATGGACTTGGATTTCACCACATAAGACAAAACATCAAATTGACTATATCATAGTTAGAAAGAAATGGAGAAAAAGTATAAGAAACTGCGAAGCTTACAACACCTTCATATCTTTGGAATCAGATCATAGAATTGTGGTAGCCAATGTAATCCTAAGACTCCGAGCAATACAGCAGAAAATGAAGATAAAACAAAGTATGTTTGGAGCTATTTGAGGGATCAAGTAAAACTACAAGAAAAGTATGCAAATGATGTAAAGGAGAAATTCAACATTCAAAGTTTGGATGAAGAATCATTGTCTAAAAAGTACGAAAGGTTGGTGGAAGTAATTGTTGAAACCGCAGTAGGATGTATGAGGCAAATCACAAAACCTAGAAGGAAACTGAACTCGGATGACCCTCGAATCATTAGGGCCAGAAATGCTATAAGTACTGCATATAAGACAAATACTGGGAAAAAAGGTCATAGTAATCTATATAAACAAAATAAATTTGAGATGTATCAAATATATGAAGACATAAATGATGAAGACCTAGAAAAGAAAGTTTTAAAAATTGAGCAAGCTGATAGAAGTATGAGATACTGAGAAAGTTGGAGCTTAATCAATGAAATATCTGGCAGGAAGAGTAGCCAAACATCACAGCTAAATGGTAACAGTGACGAGGATAGAGTTAACCAGTGGTATATCCATTTCAGAAATCTTCTCGGAAATTCAACTGAGGCTACAGACGAAAATGAAGAAATACTTCCTGTCTTTGAAAAATTACCCATAAATGACGATGTATTTACACCAAAGGAATATAGCAAGGCAACAATGTCAATTAAATGTGGAAAAAATGCTGGAGAAGATGGTATAATGCCCGAAGTACTAAAATATGTCCAAATCAATGACATTATGCTTGATATAATAAACAAGTCGTTTGAAAACTGTGAACAGCCCGACTTATGGAATATCTCCAATATAATCCCTATACCTAAATCTGGAAATCTCACTATAACTGATAATTATCAGGGAATTTCTCTCACGTCTATAATGGTCAAAACCTATAACCGCATGCTCTTAAATCGAATACGCACAATACTAGACCCTCTACTAAGAAACAATCAAAATGGATTCAGACAGGAAAGAACAACGGTTGGGCAGATTCTAGCCATAAGAAGAATACTAGAAGGTGTTAAGAGTAAAAATGTACCAGTTGTCTTTACATTTATCGACTTCAAGAAGGCATTTGACTCAGTACATAGAGGTAAGATGATAAAAATACTTAGATCATATGGTATACCTGATAAGATAGTAAATGCAATAGAAGCGATCTATGCTAGTACTAGAGCTAAAGTATACTCACAAGATGGTGTAACGGAAGAATTTGATATAGTTAAAGGAGTCTTACAAGGAGATACCCTATCACTTTACTTATTTGTCATACTACTCGACTATGCACTAAGGAAAGCTATCAAAGGTCGTGAAGAGGAACTAGGATTCACTATTATCCCACGTAGAAGTCGAAGAGTGCACCCAATTGTTCTAACTGACCTAGATTTTGCTGATGATATAGCCTTAATATCTGATTCTGTACGCCAAGCCTCAGAGCTACTACAAAGAGTAGAGTCCGAATGTAGTAAAGTCGGACTGCTTATCAACTATAATTAGACAAAGGTAATGGCCTTCAATACATTATATCCGATAATATTAAAAAAGCAGATGGACAAATATTAGATGTAGAAAAAGATTTCAAATACCTTGGGTCGTGGATAAACTCATCGGAATAAGATATTAGGGTAAGAAAGGCTTTAGCTTGGAATGTGCTACACAGCATGCATACTCTATGGAAATCTAAGACAAACCTACCACTTAAAAGACGACTATTTGTTGCGACGGTCGAAAGTGTATTACTATATGGATCAGAATCATAGACTTTGAATGTCAAACAACATAACTCACTAGACGGCACATACACATGAATGCTCCGGAAAGCTTTGAATATAAAATGGCAGGAACACGTAACTAATAAGGAAGTATATGGGAAGCTTCCGTTGGTCTCCTCCAAAAGTAAGGCCAGAAGGATGAAAATGGCTGAACACTGTGTACGCCATCCTGAACTCTCAGTTCACCCTCTGATTCTGTGGGAACCATCTCAAGGTAAAGCAAGTCGTGGCCGCAGAAAATTACGCAATGTTGATATGTTGAAGAAAGATTGTGGTCTTCATGAGAAGGAATAAATAAGAACCAGCATGCTGGATAGGGATGTCTGGAGAAAGCTGTGTCATACTGATGCTCGAGTAGACTGACAAGATCATCTTCGAAATTAAGCAAGCATATATATATATATATATATACAGTGTATTCTATATAGTATACAGTTATTTATTATTATATATATATATTGTACAATATTGTAATACATATAATATATTCCGATGTGTTGATACATATTAATAGTATCTTCTAAATTCTTTAACATATGTATATACTTATTATATAACTATAACAATTATCATTTTATAATATAATTAAGATATGTATTTGATTATATCATTATTTTTTAATATGTGAAAGTAAGTTCATTGGAGGTATTATAAATTCATTTTTAAATTTAAATAATATATATAATCAATAACATATATTAGGTAATGTTATTAAATCAATATATATATATATATATATATATAATATGATATGGTATAAACGTTTTGTTTCTGTATAAATTCATAATGTTCGTTCTTCTTCAGTAGTTTAATTTCTGTTTTCAGCGCAATTCTCTCTGATTTTAAATTTGAATTTTCTTCTATTATTCTCTGATCCTATTAATGTAATTATAAATTACTAATTAGTTTAGTTATATGTATACTTTTTTATTTACATTTATAATAACCTATATATAGTCAGTCTTTTTAAATATATACTTATAATCAGTATGAAAATATATTAATTAATGTTTACACATTTATATTAGATATATTTAATCATGAGATCTAACTTCAGTTTAAAATTAAAATTTGGATTTTTATGTAATAAATCTATAACGAGTAGAAAAAATAATGTTATTCATTTTAATAATCTACAAATTAATATATATATATATATATATATATATATATATATATATATATATCGCGTATAATTATATTGTGTATAATGTATATGTTATAATATAATATATATGTATAATGTTATATTAATATATTTTATATTAAATCATATTTATTATTTCATGTTGTACATCAGGAAATAATGGAGAAGTTAATAAACAAATATATTTGTTTTTTTTACGAGAACTTCTCCAATCATCATATTATAGATAAGTTAGATTATCATGAGTTAAAAAATGTAAATATAAATAATTAAAATGTAAAGAATAAAAATATGTATCAATAACTCAGTATAAAAATAAAAATATTTAAAGTTATATACAGAAATCACAGAAACGAGTTGAATTCTGAATGCCAAACTATAAATGGAATATAATAGCTAAACAAATAAAAATAAAAACTAAAAACTAAAAAAAACAAACTGAAGGTATAATAAATAGTACTCGTAAAATATAATAGAATTAGATAATTAATTGATTTTCATATTTTGATAAAATATGTTTTTTTAATATGTTTTTTAAGTTTTTTATATACAATTTTTAAAATATTTATACATAAACTATTCCATGATTTAGAGCCTTTAAATTATAATTATTTATGACGAAGGCTCGATTTTATATAAGGTAATTTGAAATTATGAAAAGTATTTTGTATACATTTTTCACAATTAATTGTTATATCAAGGAAATAATAATGATATTCTACTTGGGCATTTCTTTAAATTTACATTGTGCATGAATACAAAAAATGTATAAGTTATTAAATCTTTAAATTGTAATATATTAGAACATACAAATAAATTATTATTAATAGTCAAATAAAAATATTATTAACAATTTTAAAAATATTTTTATTTATAATTCGAATAGTCTTTTTTTTATTGAAATATATTGAAGGTTATTATTAAAATTATTTCCCCAAATTTCTAAACAATACATGATATAAGTCAAAAATAAAGAATCGTAAAGTAGCTTTAAAATATATTATAAGAATTATATAACACTATATGTATTTTTTTTATTTTAACGTAACGGATAACAAATCTAAACTTTAAGTAATTATAAACTTAAATACTTGTATTATATAATACACCTAGAGTAGTGTACCAGGTATAGATATAGGTAGAGTATACATGTATATTACGTAATAAAACTTGTTATTTAACGTATCGCATTGTATAATAACAATTAATTAATCGAATATTATAATTCAAATAATATAAGATATCAATTTGATATACCATTATTAAATTTACATTTAAAAACAAATAATAACGTATGAAACTATCTGTGTGGCTCAGTTGGTTAATTTATTAGGTAATTAAGTAGTTCACGGGTTTAAGCTCCATCGGACCATTGATATAGGTATTACAATAATATTGATAAATTATCTTATATAATTGTGTAAAAATAATGAGCGGTTCTCATTAAAACCATGGATGCCTTAACATGAGATCATATTCTAAATGATATTATAGCTATATGGTTATCAGTGAAAACTTCATCTACATTTCTGATGTTATAAAATGACTCCACCAAAATAAATCAATTACAAAACAATCAATTGAATAATAATTATTATTATAGATATAAAAAATACAATTAATAATACAATATTAAAATAATTTATCTTAATTATATTAATATATTACTCTATGTTTATAAACAAGTACACTCACATTTACATAACCCCATTATCACGTAACGCGTGCGGTTAACAACATGTTATAATTAGGGGCGCTGCAACAGGGGGACATATCCCCCCTCACTTTAAAATCAAGGGGACCTCCTATGTATTGGTCCCTCCCCACTTTTACCACAAAATGTATTTTGATTGTTTAGTCCCCCCTACACACCATCGTTACAGCGTTGCCCCTAGTTACGCCGGTGCGCTAACCTGGGAGGTAAGTCTGTTCAGCTCGTTAGCCTGCGTTTCCATGGTTACCCGCAGCTGGTGAACGTCTTGCATGTGCTCCTCTTTAGTTTTGTTGATCTCGAGTTGTAGTTTCTACGTAGTAGATATGAATGTGTGTGTGTGTATTTATAAGCTTATGTTTTCTGTTGATTTAAAAATACCCTCTTTCGTTATATTATTTCACCCAAGACAACATTGTTGCATGTGTTAGTATGTAGTAAATTGTATTTACACTTATAATATACTTTCTATATTCTAAATTATGTGTATACTGTACCTATACATTTATAATAGGTGTATGTGAATTATAATTAGGAGACAATTAAATAACTATTAAAATGGCATTATTATATGTCATAGTTTGTATTTAGTACACTAGTATACTAGTGATATCGATGTTTCGAGTAACAATGTTATTTGTACTACATAGTGTATACACTATAGGTTAGGCTAAGACGAGGACGAGTAGTTCAGTAGTGCGGACATACACGACCTATCGATTAGTGACGACTAACTTGAATTACGCATTTTGATTGGTCGATATCTTCTCTCGACGACGATGATAACTCCAATTTATTTTTAAGATCGATAATTTGCATCTCTAGCTTTATGATGTGTACGATTATGTATTATAGGTATAGAAAACTCTATATTATATGACGTGTATGTTAATTTTCGAATACACATATCGAGAAATATATATATTTCATTAAATTTCATTTATTTTTTAATTAAATATATAATAACAATTCATACAATTATTTAATAATGAATTATTTAACAATTGGTATACACTATAATTGGGATATTAAAGAAATGAATAATACCATTGTCTTATTCTCTGCCCACAATTCTTCTTGTTCCATGAAATCTTCGACTTTTTGTAAAATCTACAAACGATAATTAAGATTACGTAATAGAGACATACGTGCTCACATACGTGCGAACAGACGTGCGACTCTGCGCTTACGAATGCACATACATACTCGATACATACATTTAAATTTATGTATTAGTAGTATTTATAGATGCCTATATGTATATACAATGTATATATATTGTTCTATATTTAATTAAAATATGTATTTAATTATTTCCATAATAAGGACAAATAATATTCATAGGAAAGCAGTAGTTGTGTAATTTGTTATTAATGTTAAAATATTATGCTAAATCATATTCTTAATATAATTGTATTGTGTAATATATTTGAATTCATAGAGCGCTACAGTACTATTGTGATGTCATAATCTTCGTATTCAGTTATGATTCATAGGCCCAGTTATTTTGGGCCAAAGCCCAAAATAAAGAAAAAGGCCCAAAATAGCTTATTTTGGGTTATTTTAGGCCTTTTTTAAAAACTTCAAAATACGTATTAAGTTAATACTTTTATGTATAAAAATGTTAATACTATTAACGTACATTAATATCCATCATAATGTATGATTCATATTATATATTTAATAACTATCATATTATATACCATATATACTATACTATTTTTGTATAGAAAAATATGATTCCACAGCAGATTTTCCAGGAATAATGGTTGCTATGTCAGACACATTATTTTTATTTTTTATATTGAATATCTTTCTATTCATCTTCGAAATTTGTACTTAAAAATATTATTAGTTATTCTGGCTCTCTTTCAAATTGTTTATACTCGAATCTATATCGTAGTTATATTATTTCGCAAACAAAAATTGCCTATCTTTATATTGAAAATATTGACAAACACTTTTCCTTACATATTTACAATGCTTTGTTAGTCGATCATATATTGGCTATTCTGTGGTGAATTTTTAGAATCTATTTCAACCGATATTAATAATTCAACCTATATGTTTCTTTTGTAGTTTTAATATATTTATAGAAATATTTTGATAAAATAAATGTAGTTGAAATGTATCAAAGTGAAACAAATTATCATCTGTATACGATCCAATGTCAAATTTATAGTATACATTAATAACATAATTATCATATATCACCAGGGTTGTTCAGTTTTTTTTTGTTATTTTGATCAAAAAAAACATGGTTTATTTAAATATAATGTCCAATTTGTTTTGGTTATTTTATATAAAATTATTGTAAAATAATATATTAATTTCAATACTACTAATATAATTTAATATTAGTATGAATATTGTTACTAATAGTGCCATCTGGAGGTAAGTGTGAGTTACATAGTTGTTCCGTTTTTTTTAATTTGTTTTTTTTTGTGTGGGTTTATTCGGTTTTTTTTATATAAAATAATTGAATATTAATTTCAATAATATAGTATCATTTAATATTTGTATCAATATTTTTAATAATAGTATAGATTATGTATATCATATAAAGTTATTCATTTAATAAACATGACTGTCCGAAAGAAAAAAAAATTTAGAAAGAATTTACTGAAATAACTAATAAATCTGTGTATACACACTATATATAGTATATATAATACTTTTTAATATAATATATATGAATTATCTAATAATAGTTATAGAAGTATTTATTACAAATAGCATTCAATATAAAAATTTATTAATACAAATTATTATTTAGATAAAAACCAATATTTTTCACAAAAAAACCAAATAAACTGCAAACAAAACCAACAACTCTGTATATAACACATATAATATAGGTTAGCGGACATATCGAATTAGATGATATATATTCATTATTGTGATAACATTTAGGATATTCATCATTATGATAAAATATACAATAATAATGATTTTCATTTTGAAATAAATATATAAATGAAACAAAATAACTATAATACTATAATATATATTATACATAGAATATTCACAAAACAGATTTTACAATTAATATAATTGTTTAAATGATTTATATTGAATATTCCTTATATATTTTCTATATATGTATACTTTTTATACTTGTTAGCCAGTTAAATTGTTTAAAAGATATACTAAAAATTTAATTTAATTAGTTAAAATGTATAAAATAAGAGAAAGAGTTAAAAAGCCCAAAATAAAATAAAAAGCCCAAAATAACTTATTTTGGGCTTTTCAAAATCCTTATTTTGGGCTTTTTGATTTGATTTTGGGCTTTGGCCCAAAATAACTGAGCCTGGTTATGAATCATAACTTATGATTCATTCATACGACTTCATAACTTATGAATCATAATTAAATGCATACTTTCTCGCATGTGATATAGGGTATATAGCTTCCATATAGTTGTACTAACTATTATTTATATGTATAAGAAAATATTCATTATGATGTTAATGGTTGTATTTAAATATTTTATACATTAGAATCATCGTATGTTAATAGTAATACCTACACACTATACACACATACACATTATAACAGTTAATATACATTTAACAATAAACAGCGCCTACTATATACTCCTATGCATATAACATATTATATGTATTTCAATAATAACAAATGTTCTAATAATATAGAAGCACATTTTCTATTTATATAGTACGTAAAATTAAGGGGCGTGTCTTACCTCGTTCTTGTGTCTTTGCAATAACAACGAATTAATCTCGTCTGATCTAGCCAGGCAGTCTTCTTGTATCTGTTCATTTATATATATATATATATTATGTGTTAATAGAAAATAAAAAATAATCTTACTTATTTTTGTTTTTTTAACTTAAATCTTAAATAGTATATATATATATATATATATATATGTATATATATATATATATATAGATAGATAGATATAGTTTATTGTTTAAAACAAACAAAATGGCATAAAACAATAATAATAATAATAATAATAAACAAATAACGAATATAAACGAATATATATAATGATTTATAAATGCCATGTTATATATGGTTAAGATATAAAATTAACAAATGATATAATAAAAAAATAATAATAAAAATGACATATATATATATAATATATATGCACTTCGGTATATAATTATATGCAATACAATGCATTTTAAATAATAATAATATAACAATAGATAATAACTTAGGACGATGTAATATTACTTATCAACAAATACGACGTTTCGTGGATAAATAGAAGGTAAACAAATAATTAAAATACATATAATATATAAATTACAATTAAAATTATATATTTTTTAATACACAATTATTTATAAAATTATTATAATAATAATATAGTAAGTTAGAGAAATAAAATGATAATATTAATGTTATTAATAAATAAAGATAAATAAAATAATAATACTATATTAAATGGCATAACAGATTTAAATAAGTGAATCATTAGGTATGAATACTGTGTCAATTTTAAGAGAGTGTATTTTCAAAATGAAATATCAAATGATCTATATGTTTTATTAGTAAGAACGTGTAACCTATTTCTATATATAAATATAAATATATGAATGTATGTATAAATGAGTTTATTTAAAAACTCCGAATATAGCGGAGGAACTCACTGTATATAACGTAATGAACAAACAAATTGAAATAAACGAATGGATTTTAAGAATTGTAGTTAGTAAAAATAATTCAAAATCATATATGAATATACATGTATTATACAATATATATATATATAACTGCCTAAGTGTCTCAGTTGACTAAATACGTCAGACACACGAGCAGTAGGGAACATATTCAAACCCCTTTCGCCGGAAAATTAAAATAATTCTTAAAATAATATTTAGAAGTAATGTTATACAATGTTGTTTAAATAAATGATCGGCTCTCGTTAAAATCATGATTACATTAACATGAGAGCTGTTCGAATTGGTATTATAATTAATCTATATATAGAGCCACATGGTTATAAGTGATAACTATATCTAAGTTACTGGATTGTATGAAATAACTCCACCAAATAAAATATAAATAACAATAACAATATATATATATATATATATATATATATATATATATATATTAACTGCATGTGTGTCTCAGTGGCTAAGTCGTCAGACATACAAGCAGTGGGACACGGGTTCGAGACTCGTCCGGACCATTAATTATTTTTATAAAATGGGTCTTAAAATCTTATATAATTGTGTATAACTAAATGATCGGCTCTCGTTAAAACCATAGATGCCTTAACATGAGAGCGGCTTCGAAGGGACATTAGAGCCATATATGGTTATAAGTGAAAACTTCATCTAAGTTCCTGGATGGGATGAACCAAATTAAAATAACAATAACAATAACAATATATATATATACATATATATATATATATATAGAACGTAACACCCCAATCGGTGTTCGAACTACTAATACATGTAGTACTTTATTACGTAATAGTAGATATACATCCGGTACAGTTGTATACAACTAGGGTATACCATGATCTGGTCAAATTCTCGCTAACTTAAAATAACAAGTTATAATATCATTACATAAATCATGTAGAAATTGGCGTGAATCATGTTTTCATATGCGTCATTTATTTATAAATATATTATAAAAGATTATCGTAATAATGTGCTTTATTTGAAATATTATCAAGTTTATATTTTAATAATAATTATCAAAATATGAATATATACTTTTTATTGTTTTACTGTATTATTAATGAATGCATGTATTATTATTGTTAATGAATGAATTAAACGTGAAACACTTACAATATTTTATAGTATACAATGTTAGCTATTTTTGTTAGCAAATAGGTTTTGTGAATATTAACTAAATTTGAAATTCTAACAACATTCAAATCATTAATGATTAAACTGTTTAGGCACATCGCGACTGTTACATAATTCAATGAATACTACATCTAGATTATACATATACTATTAGAAAAACGTTGCTAATAGTATGTATATTATAGCTATATTAGTATATTGGGGTGACTATTCTGATTTGTTTTGTTCTGTACTAGTTATTGTAGTGATATTGATCGGCATTGTAATAGTATTGTTCAACCGATTCCTATGGACCAACGTTGTGAATAGTATAAGTGAGTCATATCTCTGATTCATATTGGTGATTAATATTGGTTATTCATATACATGCATGATTAATATTGATATTAATTATCCGTATATTAATACTTATATCTAGGAATATAAATATAATATAAAATTATATTCGATATAATAATAAATTATAATATATATTATGATATCATTATTTATGTATCTAATTATTATACATTATTTTAACATGATGAAATAACTATGTAAATAATGTGATAAATGACACACAGTATACTGTATATAGTATACTATGAAATACATTTAGTAGTCACACCAATAAATGGCGAATACCCATAGTATTTCACGTACATGAACAACAAACATGTAGCATAACAAATGTATTATATATTTTAATATATACATAGCCGAACAATTTTATAATAAAAATATAAATAATTATAACAAATTTAAGAAAAAGGTAACAAATGTAAATTAAGGTAGTTGATTTAAGGTATGCTTTAAGTTCATTAGTAAAGGTAGAATAAGATGCGATATAGCTGGTGGATAATGGAAGGGAGTTACGTAAGAGTGGCTCAACACGTGACAATACGCTTTAGGTAATAATGAAGGGGTAGTATTAAGGAAGATTGAGGTAAGCGTACATGCATCGTGTAAGCATATTTACCCCTTGCATTCAAGGGTGAAGAATCATTTCAACCGAAGAGAGTGAGTAGTTGATCCTATGGAGAGTAACACTACAATACATACGATGGAATTAATGAATATATTAGTAACGTAAAAGAAATATAGAACGGTTATGAAAGGGGAACCTATTAGATCGCCCTTGTAAAAATGAAATAAGTAGTGGAGTGGATTCCAAGACATACGTTAAATACTTATTATAATAAACGTTTATTACAATAAACTAATACATTAATGGAGTATACTTTGTAAAGTAATAAGTTCTGAAGTATGCATGGAGGTGACAAAGAGGGAGAGTAATACGTCAAACGAGAAATAACTAAAGAGTTAACAAGGACAATGGTGAGATTTATTGTTTAGAATACGACGTATATACATAATGATATATAATATATCATGTATCATACAAATATGATACTCGACCGTGTTGGTCACTTTAGGAATATGAGTGGAGAACTAAATACCATGGTGTAGGTATACATGGTTTAAATTGTTAGGGGGCTTATACTGTAGTATACACTCCTTCTTATCATACCTACATATTATATGTTATTTTCTCTATTTCGTATGTAGTCATATATAAGTCATATAAGTGGATTTAAAACAATTCTAAATCTAATAACTATATATCATTACTTGGGATGGTGGATTATTTTAGGTATTTATATGTATATATAAGATAAGTTTTAGTTCTATTCAGTGATAAATAGTCTACTGATCAGTATAAAAAATATTTAGAATAGTATAATATGTTATAATTGAATAGTGTTGTAGAGTTATCTTAACTTATTTATATTTATTATTATATACATATATTTATTAGTATTACTATAATTAATAATGAGTAATATAATTACTTTCGTATATAGATGTATCGCTATCTTGTAACCTTCGTGATCATTATAAACCCCTACTACGTAGGGCTTACGTGGTACCCTATAGGGTATATGTATACATATTACCCTACATGTGACCCTATATAGGTTAAATATATTCATAAATGTCCTCACTTAAAATCCTCGATTTTCACACAAGTTTATCTGCAATTGTAGTAACCTGTATACAGGTAATATACTAATACCCGTAGGACCTATACAGGGTAGGTATACAGGGTAGGTACGTACATTATACAGCGTATACGTATAGCATACGTTATATGTGTACGCTGATGATGTCCTTAACTTGCATAGATTTATAGTTGGCCTGGATCGGTAGTCACGTGGTTTTTCTTAAACAGACATGGTGCATGGATTTAGGAAACTTAAGATGGCCGACCATCACGTGATACATGACATTTCATAACAAATATTTAAATAAATAATATTTATTTTTTTTATACATTTGATTTATTTTTCTATTTACTCTTATAAAATGCATTTCGATTATATCAAAATAAACATTTATATTAATTTATATTATATATTCATAATGCAATATAATTGCAACACGTAATTTGATTAAATAATACTTTAAAATATTTCTGATATATCAAATAAACTGATTTTTTATTACGTTTTTAAATTTATGGAAAAAAAATCAATAAAACCCACTCAAGAATATACAAATGTATCGATAAAATATAACACTTTATTATTAAAAAATAAAGCATTATACAATTATATATATATAATTTCTTTATTTGTGATCAAATATTCATTAAGTTATAAGCATATATCTAGAGGTCATATAAGTCCCCAATACGGACACTCTAGATGTCTTAATACGGACACCCTATAACTAATCAGCGCGCAGCGTATGAACCATTCTGATATTCATAAAAGTCGCGTTCGTTATAATAATAATACCACCAATAAAGATAAATCTACATTTTTTATTATTTAGATACATAAATTATATTATTAATTAAAAAAATAATAAAAAATAAATTATTAATTAATTAAATTATAATAAATTGTTCATAAAATTAATTATAAATAATGTAATTGTAATTTATCATTTATTTGATTCATCAAAACTATATAGTTTATCTAGTGGTATATATATTGGTATATATCCTATAGGATGTCCGTATTATAACACAAGGTGTCCTTATTCGGTACCCGACCCCCCGTTATCTATGGAATTAAAAGATTAAATAAAAGTTTAAAATCACAATAATATCTATATTCATATAATATTAATATATTGTAATTTTTGAATAAAAATAATGATTCATAAAATGTTAAGACAATTTATTGTTAAAGTGTCCGTATTAGTTTACTTTCCCCTACTTAAGAACTAATTACTATAAAAAGAATACTTCATTAATGTATTCGTTTATTATTTAACGTATACATATATGTCTTGGAATCCACTACCCTACCTATATAATATTTACAAGGGCGATCTAATTGGTTCCCTTTTCATAACCGTTCTATATTTAGACTCTTCTACGTTACCAATACATTCCTTTATTCCATTCCGTGTTTATTGTAGTATTACTCCCCATAGGCTTAAGACGAATGAAGCCGCTTAAGTTAATTCACTACTTAAACACTTCGGTTGGAATCATTCCTCATCCTTGAATGCAAGGGTAAATATGCTTACACGATGCATGTATGCTTACATGATGCATGTATGGCATACATTGTATGTTTACCTGATGCATGTATGGTATACATTGTATGCTCACCTGATGCATGTATGGTATACATTGTATGCTTACCTCAATTGTCCTTAATATTACCCCTTAAGTATTACCTAAAGCATATTGTCACGTATTGATCCACTCTTACGTAATTCCCTTCCGTTGTTCACCAGATATATCGCATCTTATTCTACCTTTAATAATGAAATTAACTTACTTACTTACTTGTCGAATTTTCTACCTGATTTCATTTTTCTCCAGTCTTCTCTGTCGCTCATAACATTACGTATTTCTTCTACATCGTCCAACTCCGTATCATTCTTCAAGTTATCTATAAATATTATAAGTGGCCGGCCTCTGTTTCGTTTTCCATTTCTTGATTGCCAGAAGATTAGGTCATGACAGGCTTCATCTTTGTGCCATGCACAGTGGCCGGCAATTGTCATTCTTCGTACCCTTATGACTTCTGAGATCTTCGGGAGTCCGATATATAGGATTTTATTAGGTATAGTGTCTCTCCATGAGATACCTAATAGAGAACTTAAAGCATACCTTAAATCATCTACTTTAATTTATATGTGTTAATAATGTTATAAATGTATACCTCTTTCTTAAATTTGTTATAATTATATACCTACATATAAGTATTAATATACGGATAAATAATACCAATATTAATCATGCATGTATATGATTAACCAATATTAATCACCAATGACTCACTTATACGATGCACAACGTTGGATCATATGAATCGGTTGAACAATACTATTACAATACCGATCAATATCACTACAATAACTAATACAGAACAAAACACGTCAGAATAGTCACCCCATTATACTAATATAGCTATAATATACATACTAATAGTATATAAACTTTTCATTTGTTAGAATTTCACATTTTGTTAATGTTTACATAAAATCTCTATGCTAACAAAAATAACTAACAATGCATACCATAACACATGTATATATTTCATTCATTGTACACATTATATATATTTATATTTTGATAATTAATTATTAAAATATAAACTTTATAATATTTCAAATAAAGCACATTATAACAATACTTTTCTTTTTCAGTTATATGTTCATAAACAAATGACGTATACAAAAATATAATTCGCGATTTAAGAATTTTAAAATATCACCGATAAATTGTAATTTAAAATTACCTATAGGTAATATATATATAAATTACTTTATAATACGTATTATTTATCAAATTAAATGTTGCACTTATAATTGTATATATGGAATGGTCTACCTCGAGAATTGAGAATGGTTTCATCTTTAGGACGTTTCAAAAGCAAAGTTAAAGATTTTATTATTGGTAATTTTTAATATTCGTATATTTTTGTTATATTTTTTTATTTTTTTGCTCACGTTTATTATTCTAACAATCCTATTTTTTTCTACTTATATACTATTTTATCGCTTATTTATTATTATTATTTTTTTTGTTGCTAAAACACAAATGAGAACACTCGTTATATTTGTGTGTAAATAAATCATCTATCTATCTATCTATCTATATATATATATATATATTGCAGTATAAATATATAATATAAATGTGTATTCTGATATAATCGAAATGCACATTATAAGCGTATATAGAAAATAAATCAAATGTATATAAAAAATAAATATTATTTATTTAAATATTTGTTATGAAATGGAATCGGCCATATTAAGTTTCCAAAATCCTGGCACCATATCCAATAATTGTGCGTTGGCTAGATATAGCAATACCGATCTAGGTAAAATACAAATCTATCATACAATACGTATCATGGCGCTGTAGTGATATACCGCAACGTACAGTGTACCGGACCTGCACCACTACGGTGTATACAATACTGAGTGTATACACTGTACGACGTACAGTCTACGTGCACACGGTCGTACATTACGCAATAATGGCGGTGGAGCATTGTTACGCAATCACTTACGGTAACGTGCTAGACGCTAAGGGGCGCCACGTCAACAACAGGGTTAAAGGTTAAGTCAACACGGCTGGCTTACGTAATACGCACACGGCGAATCTAGCGGTTACGTAACCAGAGTGTTACGTCATCAATACTTTCGAGATTATATAGTATAGTATAGAATATTGCTATAGCACTCGACGTAGTGAACTGAGGTTGGGTTTAGTCACAATAATAATGCAGAATCTAATAGATATAATGCTATATATATACTTCTTTTTTACTTTTAGATACAATTATAACATTATATATTATATATATATATAAGTATACATTAACGATATGTATATATCACGTGATAATGTCAAGGTCGTTGTTCGACCGTAACCTTGAGTAGTCTTGTTTTCGCCTCCCCTTTAGTTATGTGATTCTCCGTGCAGTAGTACAGTTGTTTCTAATGATCGTGGTAGTCATAAGAAGCTATAAAGAAGCTATAAAGATGCTATAAAGAAGCTATACAGAAGCTATAAATATGCTATAAACAGCTATAAAGGTATACATATGATATAATATCAATAATTTATAATTATTTATCACAAATTATATAATTAGGTGAGTTAATATATATGGTTATGGATATATGTATTACATATAATTATTTATATTTTACCATTTTATATATTTTAATGAACCATCACATTCATATATATATATATATTAATTTGCTAGGAAATATATATAAATATTGAATAGAAATTTTATTTTAAACATATATCACTCATATTTATGCTTCTATCATTATCGTACAATTGGCTTAAGACAATTCTATTTTATCCATTTATAAATTTAACTATATATATATATATTATACATCATATATATATATATATATATATATATATATATATATATATATATACAATAGTATAGTAATAATATTGAAACCATTCACATAATTTAAGTATGTACAAGCAAGGACTTGTGGTACAAGTTTGTGATCACACATAATAATATAAACAAACGAGCTGTCACTCAAATGTGGATTAAACCCATTAGTAAGTAGATGTGTACCTATATTAGGTACAGGTGTACCTATATTAGGTACAGGTGTACCTATATCGTATAAGATTCAACTCGTTTCCGAACTTCAATTAATGTGCTATTCAACATTAGTATTATCCTAGTGTATATATATATATATATATATATATATATATATATATATACATACATACATATACCTAAAGCAATAGGTAATTTCCCAATTAAAGTATATTTCTTGATACTAATAATTTACTAGTTATTATTATAATACGAATATATTATTACATATATAACTTTAATCTACTTATAATCTACTTATATACAATATAATTACAATAATATTAATATATGTATATAGTATGTAATTTATATTCGCCTATAATAATTGTGTTTAAAATATGCTATAAGGATTACACAGTGGTTTAATATATATATATATATATTTAATTCCATATATGGTATATAGTCAAGTAATGATATACACCCCAAGCACAAGTTATATAGTAACACCTAGAGGTGCTATACGTGAAGTACGTATTGTTCATCGACTACATGTTTAAAATACAAGCGTATTACTTATATATAATTTTAAACACACTATATACTGTATATATATAGTATATACATTAATAATAATGTATACATATGTATTACATAACTTGGTATAGTGTATAATTCTTTGTATTATATATATATATATATATATATATATATAATACAAAGAATTATACAATATATATATATATATATAATACAAAGAATTATACACTATACCAAGTTATGTAATACATATGTATACATTATATATATGTATACATATATATATATATATATATATATATATATTTATATATATATATATATATATATATATATATATATCTTGGCACTATACTGCGCATGCGCGTGGGAGAATACTCGCCTACCTCGACCATGTTGAGTTTCTCTTTCAGAGATTTATTTTCGGTAACGATTTCTTGTAAGAACTTCAGCGTGTGGATATGTTTGGTGGTCAATCTTTCCTCCATTTCGCAGCCGTCTGCGGTAGGTTTATACATTAGTTGCACACTTGCTTTATACAGTCGGTTGTACACTTGCTTTATACAGTCAGTTATACACGTACTTTATACAGCCGGCTACGGGTTGTTTATACAGTTAGTTGTACACGTGCTTTATACAGCCGTCTAAGGGTTGTTTATACAGTCGGTTGTACACTTGGTTTATACAGTCGGTTGTGCGTATCCATTACACGGCTCATACATTATTATACGTGTTCACGTAACACTTTATACATGCACAGTGTACACTTTATTTATAGATGTGTATAATGTATGTTTTATACTGCTATATATGCTTAAGATTCTCGTCGTAATAATAAACGATATTAATTGTGAATAGATTAAATAATCTATAGATTTCTAAATATTACAATATTTAACATTTGTATAGTATGTACACTGTACAATGTACATTTGTATAGTATGTACACTGTACAATATACATGTGTATAGTATGTACACTGTACAATGTACATTTGTATAGTATGTACACTGTACAATGTACATTTGTATAGTATGTACACTGTACAATGTACATTTGTATAGTATGTACACTGTACAATATACATTTGTATAGTATGTACACTGTACAATGTACATTTGTATAGTATGTACACTGTACAATGTACATTTGTATAGTATGTACACTGTACAATGTACACTGTACACGTGAACACGTGTACGTAAATCTCTGTTCGGCGTGCATAAACCGAGGCGTTTTGTTATTAAATGTAAACCCAATGTTAATTTGTGTACCATGTCGATTTGGGTATCAATTCATATCTATGTGTTCTTCCATATTTGTGTTTATTTATTTTGTTGTTTACCTAATAAACTATATATATATTATTATATATATATGCGTGTATGTATCGATACGCGGATCCGCTTACGATAAAATGTCATAACATACAGTGTAATATAACTATTAAACCACATGTTTTCTACGAGAACGTTCTTTCCTCAATATGTATTCTGTTACACGGTTAATAGTATTAATGTAAATCGTGTCCAGTAGGCCAAAATACATCAAAAATAGTATGTACGTTTATGCAACCATTAGTGTATTGCCAAGTATACGTGTATAATAAATTATGCATATATGCATGTAGGTATACCCACTAGGGTAGCAGGTTTTGGTAATTATTTTAAGTTCCCTTCATATAAAAGTGCCATCTCGCTCGGAATAACTCATTTTAATCATTCCAGATATTATAAAAAAAATAATAATTGAAAACTGATAAAAATTCAGAAAGCGAAATCATATTCAAAATAGATAGGAAATTGCATTGAAAATTTATGAAAAAATTTAAATTGCAGATATATGAAAGAACATTTTGTTTACAAGTACAAATTACCTTTTAGCATTTGGAATATATTTAAAAAACCTCCTTAAAAAATATTAAAACACGTTTTTTTTAAATCGATCCACAGAAATGTTATTCAAATTTTTAAATTTTTTCTATATCGAAAAAAAAAATTATCAATGGAATAATAAAAAAAAATTATATTATATATGTCTATCATCATTATATAAATATAACATTATAAATATTGATACAAAAATAGCATATATTTATTCTAAAAATGACTATTATTGAGCATTTTAACAAAAAATAAATTTAAGGTAAACTAGTCGTAAACAATTTTTTGTTAGAAAAATAAATATTTTTTTTTATTATTATACCTCATAGATATCAATTATAGGCTCACAACAAAGTTTGATCCTTAATTAAAATAATTTATCAAAAAAATAGTCGAATAAATTACATTAATTAAAAAATAAAAAAAATTTAAATTAATGTGAAATTTTTAAATAATTTTTTACTTTATTAATATTATAATATATTTATGCACGTATTTGCCAAATATTTTATTTTTATTACAACACGCACTTGCACAAATATATAAAATACACAAGAAAAAAATTCTATTTATAGAAATTTACATTGTAAAATAAATGCAAATATTTCTTCATTAAAGTGCTTTTGCTTTATCAATATTAAATATTTGTTGATGAAACTTCATAAATATGTTTATTATGATATTTATGACATACTGTGAGTGAGATAGCAAAACTGTCTAAAACTGGTTATAGCCCTATTACCCACGTTATACTCGCATGTGGACACAATCTAATCATTTGTGTAGTGGAACCATCATAAGTATGAGTCACAAGTATCACTCATAATAATGACTCTACGTTATGAGTCATGCGGTATGACTCACACTGTAGCACTATAGCCTGTTATGCAGTCGTACCTACACGTCTAATGTGATGCACTACAAAGTGGGACCTGTGTCAAGAGTGTGTGTAGCATAGTACCGATATATATATATATATATATATATATATATACTATAGTATACTATAGTATACTATAGTATCAATATATTGATCCAACGAGAAAGTATGATTCAAATCATAATTATAAATGAACTATTAATATAGTAATTACTAATAATTAGTAATTGAATATTAATAGTTATATAATAGTAGTGGCTTTAAAGAAGTGATAACACATTACTTCTGACATATAATAAAAGCGATACAATAGTAATGATATCATAGATATTAGGTGTATTCGTATAGAAATAGTTCGCCAATAAAGTATAGGTATTAATGTATACGGACCATCGGAATAAAGAGAGGGATCCTTCTTGCCGTAGCAATTGTCCATTGTTGTTGTCGACTCTATTGTATACAATAATACGCGTATTGTACAGCTAATAAACAAGAGACACGGTTATATAATGTAACCACGTGATATAAATAAGACTTGTCCACAACGATACTACTAGGCGAGTGTTACACGCGTTAAACGGATAGAGAGAGAGGCGTCATCGGGTGATTAAAATATCGGACGAATTGTCGAGGCGCCGTTTGTTTATTATTTTAAAGAAGTAGGCGGAGCGTAACTAAGGGCGTATCTAGGGGCACGCGTCGGCGATCGATTTATTAATAATCGGCGCCTAATATATCGGCGATATTAGATAACGACGTCGAATTTATCGATGCGTGACGTAATGAAGGCATTGATTACGTAACGAGGTATCACGTGACATCGAATGCAGATATACACTATACGTTTACGTTGGCGGAGTACGTATCCATATATATATATATATATATATATATATAAATATATTGTGATATGGTACATCAGTATTTTAAATATCTATTAAAACATTTAAAATCCTTAATAACCTTATACAATTATTACTATGACATAATTATGCAATATTTCTAATTTATTTTCTCGGTTTATTAATATTATGTTTCAACGATTATCAATATATGTACCATATAATTGTAGCTCAATATCAGGGGAGGTGCCATATAATTCACCATCTTCCACTCGAACTTTATAATAGAGTTTTATATTTTTAGTTAGTAATAATGTAAACCTGAAAATTAATGATTTAATTTTTACAACAATTATTTCATTTCATTCTCAAAAAATGTTATCAGAGATTCATGATTTGATTTCAAAAATGACACGATTATTCTATTATTAGACGACGATGATCTATTTTGGAATATTAACGTAGCTCATTGTATAATAATACGGACATGATGTCCACTAGTTATCTCTGCAATGGTTACTTTTTATACCCCGAGCTATATACTTTTCAGTGGTATATTTAATTATATTTCAATGATTTAATTCCTGAGGATCTAAATCTTTGAATCAAATATATCAAGGATATTTATATGTAAAATACAAATGCATTCATATTTCAGGTTTTATATAAATATTATATTATACACGAATTTATTTATATATTAGGTTCGAAATAAAATATGTGTTTATATTATTTATATCGAAATTCCGATTAATATAATTTGTATTCAATTATATTATGAATAAAATATTATAATATTGAAATCATTGATTTAAAAACGAGATTTTGCATTGATTTTTGTATCAAATTCAAATATGTACTCCTGGACCATGATACCATGATACGATAACATCGCTTAAAGGATTTATTTATTATTATTTATTATTTAAACGGAATATTAAAAGTTTCACGGAATTCGTTAGCAGACATTATGTCCTTTCCTTGATATTATATAGGTGTATTATGATGAGGGGACGAGGTAGTTTCGGATCTGGTTCTGTGGCAGCCAACCCATGGAACTAGAAGGCGAGTAACGAACAGAAACCACCTGATTCATTGATACAGACTCTGAAGCGTGATACTGATCTACGAGAAAACGATCTACGAGCGGCTATGATGAATCGTGATGTTAGGACATGTCCGGGAATCAATAAAAATAATCCCGAAATAGGCAAAGTAAGCATGATAAAATGTAACTCCTTCATTTGCATAGCAACACAATTATAAGAGGTGTTTAACCATTTAGTTATAAATATATATAATTTAATTATAAATAAAGGCACATATTAATTAATGTTATAATAGTAATCCATTATTTATATAGAAAATATTAATGTAATTTTGACATAATTTTCATTTATATATAGTTAATTATTTTTTTATAAGTATATTATTTTATATATATATATATATATATATATATATATATATATATATATAATATATTGCCACTATTATAGATAATCTAAACAATAGGTGGGTGATTAAAGTTATATATTGAGTAATGGATAATATGCAGTGATACGTAAGTCACTCTTGGAATGAGTATACATTATAGTGAGCTAAAATGATAGATAATGTTTTCAAGTATTATCGGATATATCCGATAGAAATCTATAGAGGATAGAAAAAGACAAATAATACATTCTACTTTATTAGCAAAATCAATTAGCAAGGAAATTAAAATCAACTCTGATAAAAACAGAAATATTATTTTTTATAACATTAGTTCTGAACATATTCTAAATGAAATACTAGATGATCTTAACATGTCTTCTCATTTTATAGGGAAAATTAAGCTAAACACTAAAAATTTTGAAGCTTACAAAGTTACAATGGATGATGTTATTACTCCCTACCTATATAGTGAATTCTATAATCTTCCTAATCGTGTCGATAAATACCCTAAGGTATTCTTGAGACCTGATCTCTCTTTTTATGAACGGGTTAAACGTCCTATACTAACCATTGGAGCTGAAAATATGACTAAACACACTAGATGTATATTTAATAATCGCACCTCTCAATATGAACTAAGATATATAGTCACAAATGATGATGATACATCATACATTGATTGGAAAACATCTGTATCTTATTCAGATGCAGATTACTTGAGATGGTCTAAACAAGCTAAAAACATTAATAAAAATAGGTACTCGGATATTAGAAATAATGACATTTCACATTCGAATTAACTAAATGCTAATTTTTCTCCTTTTTCGAAGGTGTACTATTCTAATGCAAGATCACTATGCAATAAGTTACCTTCACTCATAGCTATGCTTAATGATAGGCATTATGACATTATTATATTTACTGAAACCTGGCTAAATAATAGTGTTACCAATGCAATGCTCAATCCATTAAATTTGTATACCGTTTATAGACTAGATCGTCCTGATAATGCTCGCGGTGGTGGTATTATTGTATATGTTAATATTAATTATAATTCGTTATGCATGACCGAATTTATTACAAATGGTATTGAATTATTATGTATTACATTTTTTAATTACAGACTTGTCACCATTTATAGGCCACCAGATATGCCATTGTCCCAAACTGTTTTATTATGTGATACTCTAAATAACATATGTTCATCTACGGACTCTTGTCTAATCTATGGAGACTTCAACCTAGCCGGAATTGACTGGATTGCTGGTACTACATCAACCATTGCGGAAAGATATGTATACAATAAGTTTCTATCATACGGTTTAACTCAACTAATTAATTTTAATACTAGAAATTCAAATATTCTTGATTTAATTCTTACAAATAATACATTAATTATATCTAATATTTCACCTACAAGAGCTTTTGAATATGATGCACATATTAGTGACCATTTTGCTATTTACTCTGATTTAGTAATCCCAGATAATTATTTAAATTCTGGCAATCTTAATCACAATAAATGTTCAATCCAGCGACTTAACTATAATAAAAGTGATATTGCTAGTATTAAAACTCATATCTTGTCACTAGACTGGACTAATATTCTATCCTCGTGCAATGATTGTAATGAGCTAATCAACACTTTTATTAATATTACTAAGAATATCATCGAGTTATACACCCCTACTTTTTCAACTAAAATTTATAAATATCCCTTATCTATTAAGAAACTACTAAATAAGTGTAGAGTCTTACATAGAAATATAAATGATACAGATACTCATAATGTTTGGAGGTATAACCAATATTTACTATCAGATAAAATAAAGCAATATAATATTGAAGTTGAACACAAAATGCTCTCATCAAATAAAAAATCTTCTTTTTATAATTATATAAACACCAAATTAAATAACAAAAATCTCATACCTCCACTCAGAAATCGAGTTGATCATAATATCATTTATACTAATGACTTTGATAAAGCAGATTGTCTTTCTGACCAATTTTCATCTGTTTTTCTCAAGTCACATATTTCTTATGATCCCTCTATAATGAAAGATTCTAGGTTTAATGATGTTCCTATATCTCAGGAAATAGTAAGGAAATTTCTTTGTAAATTACCACCTAAATTTAATTCATCTCCTGATGGTTTACCCAAAGGTATGCTTAAGATATTATCTTATGAAATTTCTTATCCATTATCTATTGTTTTTCAACGTATTCTAGATGAAGATCAATGCCCTACTATATGGAAGTTAGCTAATATTATTCCAATATTTAAAAAAGGTGATCATTCATTACCATCAAATTATCGTCCAATCAGTTTATTGCCATCCATTCTCATTATTTTTGAAAAAATATTATCCTACTATCTATTATATTATTTAAGATCTAATAAACTATTATGTACTGAACAATATGGATGTTTAGCCGGTAGATCCACGGAACTACAACTTATTGAATTTTATAGAAATATAAGTAGAGCCACTAACCATTCTTTTAATACTGATATTATATATATCGATATGGCTAAAGCTTTTGATAAAGTTTGCCATTCTAAACTTCTAAAGAAGATGTCTAAATTGGAGATCGGTGGTAATGTCCTTAAGTGGTTTAGCTCATACCTTACTAATCGATTTCAAAGAACTATGGTAAATGATGAATTTTCTGATTATATTCATGCAAGTTCAGGTGTTCCTCAAGGTTCCGTTATTGGACCTCTTTTATTCTTAATTTATATCAATGACCTCCCCTCGATATTTACATCACAGCTAACATGCTCTCTTTTTGCCGATGATGCAAAAATATCTCTATCGTATAGGAATATTACTGAACGTAATATCCTTCAATCAGGACTTAATGATCTATATGATTGGACAGTAAAATGGAACCTTCAAATAGCTTTTGAAAAATGCGCATTTATGTCAATCGGAAAATCTGATATATCATTCTATTCGCTAAATAATACCGTGATTCCTAAATACTCTAATTTTCGAGACCTTGGTATTGTTTTTGATGATAATATTAAATTCAATATTCACATTAATAACATATGTAGCAAAGCCTATGTGATCTCTAATATCATTTTTAGATGTTTTACTACAAATAATTCATATTATCTAGTCAAAGCCTATACAACCTATATACGGCCATTACTCGAATATGGTTCTTCCATTTGGAATCCAGGCAATGACTTTAGCGGCCTAAAAAAACTTATTGAAAAAGTTCAACATAAATTTACTAAGCGAATTTACTTCAGATGTAACTTTATTAAATCAACTTATGATACTAGATTGTGTTTTCTCAATTTATCCTACCGCAGATTAAGAGCTGACCTGATTCTGGCTTTCAAGATACTGAACAATCTCGTGGATATTGATAAATCATCGGTATTCACAACTTATTCAACAAGTAATCGTGGACCTCTAATTAAAATACGCAAAGACAAATGTATTAATAAATCAACTATAAATTCATTCAGCAACAGAGTGAGTACCGCTTGGAATTCACTTCCTCGTTCTGTGGCTTCGTCTAAATCTTTAAGCATATTTATTACAAATATAGATACTATTAATATTAATGGACATTTTTATTCTCAACATGTTTAAATGTAATGTCGTTATTTTTATAATTTTATTGTTTTTTTAGTTTTCGTTTTCGTTTTGTACTTTATTTGGGTATTTGATCTTACAAGCTGTATACTCATTTTATATTCTAGGTGTGGAGAGATGTCAAAAAACCAAAATGCAGGGACCGTCCATCCCTCAGGATTTATGGGCATATAATCCTATATGGGCCTGACCAACCCGAGACCTCTTCCCTAGTTATTTGATGATGTGTTCAGCACGTTTGATCAAAATCCCAAATATTGCTTTATTATTATTTTATTTACTTTCGGTGTGTGTAAATCACAACTTATTTATATTTGCTAACTATTATTTATATATTTCTGTCATTATTATTTATTGTTATCCATCGTTTTGATTCTAATCAATAAACTATTATCTATCTATCTATCTATCTAATATCTGTAATAATATCATATAGTGCATTAAATAATATTCTAAAGAAAGATTTATTGAACTTTAAAAAATATTAATGATGTATAACTAACTGTAAAGGGAAATAAATATTATGTAATATATATATATATATATATATATATATATATATTATAAATATATATATATATTATTTGTATTTGATATTATCGGCATATATGCCAATATTTATGTATTCATATATGAACATAATTAATACTCAGTTCTAGTATATATCGTTTTAATAATACGGTAATATTATTAATCACGGTTAAACTTTAAATAAAATAATTTAAGTGGATAAAATTGAAAATCAAAAATTAAAATTACTAAAATAACTAATTAATTAGCTAATCGATTAAACAAATTTCAACGTTGTAACGTTTCAAAAAAATCGCATCACTTTTGTTTACTCCGTATCAATTGCACCCGTATTTATCGCTCTCCGTCCCGAACCCGTACACATCACACTCGTTTGCACCATGATTACGACCGCTACGTTGCTGGTCAACGTGCTCACACTGTGTGTCAGTTTCAAGCGAATATCTGACTACTGTTCACGTCGTAATGGTTAGTTTTCTATTATTATAGCATCATATTAGGGTTAGGGTTATTAGGGTTAATACTATACTATTATAATCGAGGTCGCGTGTATATATATATACATATATGTACTGCGTTCGGTAGTGTATCACTTTAGGACACTTTATAAGATATACTAATGTTTACTCACGAATTAGTTCTAACTATATAGCATAATAAGTATATAATCATACGGATATCATTATATAATACTACTAATATACTAGTAGCATATGCTATTATACTTTAAATGTTGAGAGCTATCATCTAGTAACACACTTACGTAGTTAATTTGTATTGTGGTTTTCCAAACTAAATTATGGTATTATAATTGGTGATAACAAATTATGTAAATAATATCTCTAATTCAACTCTTTTATTGGTTTACTGATAAGTAACGTCATACATAAACATTATTATTATACTATATATACAATAATTACTATAGTAATTATTTAACTGCTAACTATATACAATGCATTTATGTTTGTTTCGACATCAACAGTTATCGGACTGTTACGTAACTCTGACATAGTTTCTCTATTCTACTATCATTGTCATAGCTTTTACATGAATTTTACATAATTTTAAATATATTTTTGAATAAATTGTTATGGGTATTACTAAACAATATTTTAATATATATCGGTATGTTATCATTATAAATTATAATTTATAATCCTTTAAAATGTCTTGAAATTTTAATTATCGCAAATTATTTAATCAAAATTTTTATTTTTATTAAAACATATTCTTCTAAATTATATATTAAATATTCACTCTATCTTCTGTATATGTATATATTACATAACGTACTTGTATATCCGATATTAAAAATATCAAGAAATACAAATATCAACACTTAAATATCTGAGGAGATCATGAACTAATGCATTATAGATCGCATTCATCACATTCAATTTTTAAATAACAATCATACCATAACTCATGTATCTAAAATAATACACAGTTCGAAGTTTAATCATTTATTATGTGCAAGAGATCTTAATATTGATTTGACGATATATATTTTAAATAATTTTCTCTACTACTTAAAACATAGTATACTCCATATTAATAATATATATCATATATTATATCACTATACCTATATTTATATAACCTGCATATTATAAATTTCATCACATACGATACTGCAGTATGAATAATTCGTATATTATTTCCTATATAAAAATATATCCATATATCCAACTCTATTATCTAATTATCGCCCAGTATCTAAACCTGCATCTCTAACGGGTATCTAACTACCAGTATTTCCGGAAATAATGTCCTGAAATGTTTACTATAAAGTGATTTTCTAGTACGTTAACTACAATTGTAGTAGGATACACCCATACTTTTCGGCAATTTGTCGAAAATATATTAACTTTAAAGAAGGTATCCCACTATAAATTACTAGAAAATCACTTTCTAGCAAAAATTTCCGGACATTATTTCCGGAAATACTGGTAGTAGGATACCCTTAAGAGATGTATGTTTAGATATTGAGCGAACATTAGATAATAGAGTTGGATGTATGGATATATTTTTATATAGGAAATAATATACACATTATTCATACTGTGAAGAAAGTTATATAGGTGATATAAATATATAGTGATATAATATATGATATATATTATTAATAATGATCCTTATTAATCGAGTATACTATGTTTGAAATAGTAGAGAAAATTACTAATTAGAGAATATTACTAATTATTATATTATATATCGATAAGTATAATATGTGTAACATAACATATATTCATAAATATAGCTATTAAATACCAACATGTGGGACCTATAGAATACGTGTGATAATGTGTATGGTTATATATATATATATATACTTATAGTTTGGGGCGTCGGAACGATATTTTTTATGGGGGGGGGCTATTTATTTCTATGTTATATTATATATCCTATTATTTATTATTAATATAATTACTAACTATATATTATTAATATCGTATACCTATTTAGTCTATGTTAACCCTTTAATATGCAATTAATAATATTTAATTTGTATAACAATGAGTAGGAATATATTAGAAAATAAATAATAAACATTACATAATTTATTATTATATAAATATAGATTTTTATTTATAAATATACCCATCTCAATTGTGTGAATTATTTTATGATTGATATTTGCCAATACTAATGCATTTAATCTACTCTCTAGCATAGTAGATCGTAACAACGTATTTATTATTCGTAGCTTACTAAATCCACACTAACATGACACAGAACTTGAGGGGTAAACCAATACAATTTGATCAAATCTCTTATGCCAGAAAATATTTTTTGAATTTTAGGAGATTGTTCCATCATGTATATGTTTATTCTCGTCAGATGGTATTGAACATATTGATTGATTTGAACATATGGAAATTCGATCTTTCAATCGTTAATCCTTCATACATTTTTTAATAACATCTGTTTAGTGTTGAAAATTAATAGGATTAATAAGATTAATCTAAAAAAAACAAAGCTTTTTTTCATGAATTATATTATTTGTAATAATGATTACTTTAATTTATAAGAATGTATAAATAATATTTTCTCAGTATAAAATTTGGTTATAATTTTCATCATTATGGAATCAAACAACTCAGTATATTTTATTCTGTAAATACTAATGATAAAGTATATTAACATATTAACTGATAATAACTAATCACATTCATATATTAACATAACATTAACAATGTTATATTAATTTATCTAGACGAGGTACCTTACATAGTCTTTTAAACTTTCATTACTATTCATCTCATACATATTTATAATAATGTATACTATATATCTTATTATTATTCTATGAATTAGATATACTTAGATATACTTAGAAAATTAAATTAGATATATTAAAAATAAAAATAAATTATTATAATATTTTATTATAAACATTTATTATAAGCTATTTTGTATTTTATAAAATGTTTTATATAATATTTTTATAAAAGTATGTTATTAACCTTGAATCAATATAAAAACTAGTATATATAAAATATAAAATACTTTTGTTTCTATGTATTCAATGAATGTGTGAACATTATTTCTATCATTATTCAATTTAATTAGAACCATATTTGCTATTATCTGATCCTTTATGTTTATTTATTATTGATTTTTATTATGATTATGTATAATTATAATCATATATGCTTTCAAGTATATTTTTTATAAATGTTACCTTCAATAGTATTTGTTGGTATCATGAAAGCTTTCACCTTCATATCCAAGCTTTCAAATATTAAACTTTAAATATTCATAGAAAAAATATTTGACTTATTCATATTTTTTAATAATAAATTTGCAATATATTTGGTCATTGGTAATATAATCTAATTCTTTATATTATTTCAGTGTATCGATTAAACCACTATATTGATCTAATGTTGTTTTAATACATGATTTTCGCAGTCCACCTTGTTGGGCATATTAGTTGCAATGTCTTTGCTTTGTTATTATTAGTATTATATATAATCCGGAATTTGATCGTTTGTTCATATAATAATCCCACATCATGAACCACTTCAAGGCTTTTCTTATAATTATATTATTATCTAATGATTATGCTATTAAGTTTGTGCGATGAGCTCCACATTATGTATATAAAGTTAATGGCTGTATATTCATTATTATAGTCTTTACACTATTATATTGACCAGACATATTAGCTGCACCGTCATATGACTGTATTCTTAATTTAGAAATAGAGAAGTTAAGATGTTAAAGTTCAGATAACATTACATTTTCTATATTTAAGTTGTATCCTCAGTCATATTGCATATTAATATGCATATTTCTTTAATTTATAGTTTTTATGTCAAATATCGAACCATCAAAATGTCCTGCTCACTTCCGGTTATATCTTGAATTCCATCACATTGAATTGAGAAACTTACATTAATATATTATAATCAAATATTTAATAATTTATATTTATATAGTTGAATAATTTCATTCTTAATATCGCCAGATAACAAGTATCTCAGAGATTCTCTCATGAATATTATCATATTTCATGGATGGGGGGGGGGGGGGCTAAGCCGGAGCGGCTCGGACTTTTTTTGTTGAAAATTGCTGCACCTTCTAGCATTTTATGTTTGGAGTATTTCTGTCACAATGGTATACTTTTTTTTTTTTTACATGTAGTATTCGCCGTGCGCCAGAGCTTTTAAAAATACCTATAAATATTTGTCTATAGAAAAAATACCGCTATTACCTATATTGAAATCACATGACAATTACATTATAAACCATTATAAACAACTAATTTTCAAATTTATATTCATTTTATTATACTTTTTAACCACGAACCTTCTTACTAATACACCTTTTTATATTTTATATAACCCCAAACCATTTACTAAATGACAAATAACAACATATATGGATATAATCGGCTAATCTTACTGTATAAATAATAACTATAAAGATATTCGAATATGGGATATTGGTACTAAAATGAGATTTTATATATTTATGCTATTATAATAAAATTTGTATAGTTGGAATGCTTATCAAATTCTATAATAGAAGTCATATCTTAATTTTTTTAAATTTTTATTTAAAAAAAAGTTATGACAACAATTGTGAAAAAAAAATTAGTAAAAATGTTTAATTTTGTAGATAGAAATTATGAATGTATTAATTTATTTATAATACATATTATAACATAACTCATTCAATAATGAATATTATATAATGAAATTAACATAATATATATATATTATAAATATAGCTATCTAAATATTTATAGAAATAAAAAAAATATCAGCATTTCTGACCAATATGGGGAAAATTGGGATTTTTTTTTTTAATAATATTTTTTTATCTAAAATTAATATAATTTATATTTTTACAAAGCTCTTTAAATTCTATAATATAAGTTGTATCTTGGTTTTTACAAATTTACAAAAGAAAAAAAATGATAGAGCAAACTAATAATTTAAAATTTATAAAAAAATAAGATAAAAAGTAAAATATATTAAAAAAAATTTCTAACGATATAAATTCTTTAAAAAAACCCTATTATTAATCCAGTCGATTGAAAAAATTTTTTTGTAATAGTGCGTCAACTTTTTTTTTTCAAATATAAAATTTATCATATTTTTACATTAAAATAGTGAATAAATAACCATATTTTATACTATACATTATTTTTTTTAAATTAATGTCATGTAATAGTACACTCATATACTTATGTATATATATTTATGTTTATATTTTGTTATAAATAATTTTTTTTTAATTAAAATTAAAATATTTTGTATTTTTCCAAAATTTCCTGGAAATTTCCTGGAAAATCGAAAAAAAATATTGTACAAATATTATCTTATACAAAAATATTTAATTAAAACTATAATTGCAGATAAAACTACAAAAAAAAATGTTAATGATGTTAAATCGAAGTTTCAAATATTTCCTATCTCCTCCATGTTAAACTTCCTATCTCTCCATGTTAAACTTTAATGAGGTGGCGCACCTCCAATAATTAATTTTTTTAATTTTTTATTTTGTATTCAATTTAATATGTTATCTAGTTAATATAAAAAAATGTGCAGCAATTTTCAAAAAAAAATTACCGAGCCACTTCGGCTTAGGGGGGGCCCCGGCAAACAATACTTAGCCCCCCCCCCCATATATTTGGTAACATTCTTTAGAAAATTTGTATTAACAAAAACAATATACTAGATTTAATATATATAAAATTTATTAATACACATTTCATGGGGGGGGGGGCAAAACATACTTAGCCCCCCCATATTTTTGAATGGGGGGTCCGATACCCCCCGCCCCCCCTGTTCCGACGCCCCTACTTATAGAACCTAAGGATGTGAATTTATGTGACAAAATGTAGGTAATACAACAATTATATGGATACATATATACATACAATGTATTATTATTATTATTATACAATATATTACCTATATTATATACACATTATATGTTCTTTTTTTATTGAATGTGTTTTGTTTAATGCGTTATTTTACGGGGAATAATTGGTTCGTGCTATTTACATATAATTATGAGTCATGCGTTTATATATATATATATATTATTATATACTATACTATGTATACAACAGGTAGACCGAATATTAGCCTGAAGGTGATGTTCTGTAACGTTGTCACTGCTATACAAACAAGATTACAGAACTTACGAATCGTTAGTAGTCGTCTCATTAATCTAGTATATTATTAGTAAGTGTTTATATGTTTCACTGATTTCTTCTTATCATTTTTATGTGCTATTATGAATACTATTTAAAATTTTGATAATCATAAATAGTAAATAATAAGAATAAATACAATAATATTCAAAATCTTGATATTTATTAGTAAATTAATACAAATAAGATTACTCAATTTTATAGTGATACATCTAAGTATACTAAAATGTATATTATTGTTGAAAATATATCACAATTGAATAATGAAACATTTCTAGTTATATTTATAATGATGTTTACACACACATACATATATATATATATATATATATATATATATATATATCTTATAGCCACGATTATCAGGTCGTGGTGGTGGGGTTGACATTCTCGTTAAAGATTCACTACCTTTACCATGTATATCCATATTCTATAACCTCTCTTACTATGAATGCCTAACTATATCGTTCACCCAAAAATACAAATATATATCCATTACTGTAATTTATAGACCACTTAAACTAGAAATAGCTTCCTTTCTAAATGAGTTTAACGATCTTGCTACTGATATCATAAGTTCACCTACATACCACCCTATTATCATTGGTGATTTCAAATATCATTTTAATGCTACCTCAAATCCACATTTTATGTTCACTAATTTAACAAATTCATTATCCCTATCACAACATGTACATTTCCCAACTCATATAATAGTAATATCATTATTCTTGTATTATCCAGTTCTCTATATTCTGACCTCTTGGTGAGTAATATTTCTAGACTTGGTCTACTTTCCGATCACTTCCTAATCTCAATCAAAACTAACTTTACTTCCCTTCTAATTAGAAAACATGTATTACATATAGACCCATTAAGAATATTAATTCTATTATATTCTTAGCTGACTTATATTCTTCCTTAGGTGACAACTGTTATTCTCCAGTTGTATTCAATTCCATACTATCCCATTTACCTGCTAAATATGCCCCTCAAAATAATATCAGTACCTCTCCACCCTGACACCTAATTGTTTATTTCACATCTCGTGTCCTTAAAACGATAACTTTTTAAATTTGAAATAATATTCATATCCTTCCCATCTTCATTTTCTAGAGTTTCATTCATTGAGCAACGTTGGATCTATAAGTTAGCAATTTCCTATGCCAAATATAGCTATAGCTATAATATATTATACTCGGATTTAAACGATCTTGCTTATGATAACAATGACTTTTCAGACTGGTTAATAAGTTATAATCTCCCCAAAAACCTACTTTACTACCATATATAACTAACATTTCTCCATTACAATTAGGATGTATCTTCTCCATAACATATTCTAATAAGATCAACTCCATCATAATAAAGATTAAGAATCATAACCCTACTGCCAACTATCTTTCAATCATAGTTACCCCACCTATATCTGTTTTCTTAAGTGTTTCTAGTCCTCCATATATATATATATTTATATCTTATATCTAAACTACTAAATGCGTTCACTTCGATATCTACCTCAAATCCTGTTCCACTATCTATTTTTAAACTTTATTCCGATTATCTATATCCAGCTATCATATTCCCTAAATTATGGTAATGTTCCGTCTATTTTTAAATAAGCAATAATCATTCCCATTCTTAAAAAACCTTCACTCGATCCTGAATCACTTCTCAATTATCGCCCAATTTCTAGCTACCTTTGGTGAGTAACATTTTGAAAATAGTTGTATCTCATCAACTAATCTCCTATTTAACCGCAAACAATTTCCATATTCCTCAACAAAGTGGTTTTCGCCGACACACCACAGAAACAGCACTACTAAACGTAATAAATATCATCACTTCCACCCTTAATACTAAAAATGCCAGTGCTTTCGATACGCTTGATCACCAAATTATACTATCTCGTCTATACCTTCTTGGAGTTAGAGACCTTGCCCTCTCATAGTTTACTTCATATCTATCTTTCCGTAGTAGCAGTGTAAAAATATATACTTATTTTTCTCCCCTTCTCTTATGAAATATGGTGTTCCCCTGGGATCAGTACTCGGTCCTTCAATTTTTTCTATTTATTTATACCCACTACCATACATAATATCAAAATATCCAAATATCTATTACCATCTTTATGTAGATTACATACAACTATATATGTTTCTTCCAACTAATTCATCACCAGGTCTCAATAATCAACTTTCCAATTGTGTTTTTTAATTAAATTTGTTTTGAATTTTAATTAAATATATAGTTATTATAAGTATTTAAATATATTAATAATATACACATATATATATATAATATATATGAATTTATTATATTATAGGAATATATTACACAAAAACTGGCGAGGTTAATTACTTACGTGGATATGGCAACATTTAATGGTCCACACATTGTAGTGGGTAGCGATATACCTAGATCCGTCAGTAATGTTGACCTTGAAAATGAAAAACATCTACCATCTAGTAAAGTTAGAGGATGTAAATATATAATTGTCTATTATAAAAGAAGTCGACATGCCTATGTATAAATGCGGACTATAATATCTAAATATATCTTACATTAATGAGTCATAGTAATATTATTAATATAGTCATTAATTATGATTATAATATATAACTAACAACACAAATTATATGTTTATATAAACTAGAATATTAAGATCGTGAAATATATGTTTACATCGCATTTATTATCATCATATTTGCCGAATAACTAAAACATGTTATATGTATTTACAAAGATTTATAAACAATAGAAGAGTTTCTTATGTCTATATTTAGATATTATAGCCCGTATTTATGCATAGGCATGCCGACTTATTTTATGATTGACAATCATATATATATATATATCAATGTAACCTATTCGCATACCTTATTATTAAAAAATAATAAAATATATTCGATAACTTATTTCTTGTTGAATTTCTAATAGTAGACATCAAATCGTAACTAGTTCTTAATAAGATTAGTGAAATAAAGTTCTAACGAAATCAGTTATTAAATATACCTAGAATATTACCTAAGAATAGTATACTTATAATAATACCTAAATGTACTTATAATAGTACCAAAATGTACCTAAAATAGTATATTACTATCACCGTGGTTTTGTTTTCGTTATTTTAAAGATAATATTGTATTGCGAAATAGATTTATTATTTATTTGTGGAAAATTCTTTTATATAAATTATTTATCTATTATACTATTTATATAACATTATAGTTTAGGTTTTGTATCATATTTTTAGTTTGTTATTTTTAGAAATTACCTATATTTAGTAACATATTATATTATATATTATAATTTATATATGGTGATGATATAAGGTCTATGAAGCACTCAAATATGGCCACGTATAATATACGTCGTATATGTGGCCATATTTAGTATTTTATTATATATACCATTTGCTCGTGTAGGACTACCATAATAATAAGATAATAATAATACGTTGAAGAAACAACATTACGAATACAAAAATAATAAGTTGGATGATTAAGTGAATTAAGTGAAAAGAGATTGAGAGAAATGAAGAATTAAGATTTACTAATCTTTTGTGGGATATTATAGATGTATTTATTATTATTTTTAGTAATATTTACAACTTGAATATATTATTTTAATATTACTTAGTTATATAGTATTGTATATAATATAGTTAATATTTTATATATCTATATATTTTATAAATTCATATATACTAATGTAATTTAGAAAGTAGAACAAACGAAAATCACCAGTACAAACATAGCTTTCATTCCATGGAATTCCTCTGCAGAGGTTAAGTCTTAAATACATATATATATATATATATATATATATATATATATATATATATATATATATATATATGTGTGTGTGTGTGTGTGTTATATTTCACATATTTATATAACAATGAGTGTACATACTAATCTGTACTTATACTCTGTGAAAATACGGAAATATATTACTTCTACATGCATAGATTATAAAGTTAGGGACATGATGATTAGTCTATATTATAACCTGTTTACCGACTAAATAATAGAGTATTACACTTCATATATAAATAACCAGTTAAGTTTAATAACTTAATATTATAGTTGAAATACTTCAAATCAGCGTTCGTGTTAGGGAATCCGTATTTTTAACGAGGATCGGTAATTTTGTATAAACATTTATATAATATCACTTCAAAATATTATTGTATGATATATTTTAATGATTTTAATGGTATTTAACCAGCGACGAGGTTCCATAGTTCTATAAAACGTGTACTACCCGAGTGGTTGATGCATTAGTTAACTGAGTCACCCAGGTGGTTTTTCAATATATATATATATATATGTATATATATATATAAATATATATGTATATATAATATATAAAATAAATATATTGACGTATACAAATATTATAATAGTATTAAAAATGAAATATATTATTACATAATTATTTTTATAATTAAAATATTAAACTATATTAATTAAAACATTACACATATTGTATAGACTGTTATAGAGAATATCACTCCATTGGTATGTATACACTTTAATTATATTTATGATTATATTTATTTTAAAATATACAAATATATAAGAATATATATATATATATATATATTTTTTTTAAATAATAATAATAATAATATCAGATTCAGTTGATGACCGAGATCAAAAACCCAGGTATGGTATAGAAGTTCTATTGAACTTATCGAGATACCAACCTGCTCTTGGTAATGAGAGAATTAATACAAAATGAATAAATACAAAATGAATAAATATAAATAAATATTTTACAATTCTATATTGTTCATTCGTGTTCTGTCTCATAAAAAAGCAATACAATAAAATTAAATATATCTCTCAATACCAAGAAATCATCATGTATATAACAATACAATAATAATAAAATATAATAAAAATATATAATAAAATATTAAAAAATGTAAAAAGATACTAAAATAATAAATAAGTTAAACTATAAAAATCAAAGAAAAATAAATACCAAAGGCTAGAGATAAAAATATGTACAATACGAACAATTTAAAAGAGCTAAAAAGAAGAAAAGATGATCATGTAAATAAAATAAAAAACAATACAGATAAGGTGTAAGTGATTAAATATAACTATTTAAAAGCATGTTTTAAATATGTATTGTAAAAGTATTCAAATTCGTCAAAGATGATGTGGTTGTATTTAAAGAATTCCATAAATATGTGCCTTTGTAACGAATACTAAATTTATCATGATCAAATCTTATTTTTGGTATTAAGAATGTTCTATTTAACCTAAAAGTATATAAAGAGCAATTATAGGTAAATAACTTACAAATTGAACTATGCAAATAATGATTGTTATATATTCTAAACATATATTTATAAATGGATATATTTATTATATCTTTAAATTTAAGAATGTTATGTCTTAAAAAAATGTAATCAAGATTGGTTTTGTTATCAAGTTTATATATTGCTCTCATACATTTATTTTGTAAAATTTGAATACATTTTATATTGCTATGGTAAGTACTTCCCCATATAATAGAACAATAATTAATATGACTATGAAAAAAAGAAAAATATAGCATAACTAAAGTATTAATATTAAATTTATATTTATATCTATGTAGTAAACTAAGTCCATAGTAAAGTTTATTTTTAATATTATTTATTTGCATTTTCCAATTTCGATTTTCGTCAATTAAAATGCCTAAGAATTTAAAATTAGTTGATTGTTTTATGGCTATATTATTTATTTTTTAAGTAATACATATATATATATATATATATATATATATATATATATATATATATGTATTAATTTTATTTAGATAATAACATTATCAACATATTTTAATTACATACACTATTTAACAAAATTACACCACTAATATTTTACTATTACATATCTTATATTTTCATAAATTTATTCTCAATATAAATCAATATATACCACTAATTATTATTATTTAATTTACCATTATATATTTAATTAAAGTTAATATATATTTTAGTAAATAAATAAATAATATTGTATTAATGTAAATAATGAAAATAATATTAAATAAATATATAAGTAAAAAATATTGTATAATACCACTTTATATTATTATAAATAAAACATTAAATCTATGTAAAAAGTTTAATTTACATATATATTACATATTATATTAAGGTTACATTAAAAATGAATTTTATGTATGTATTTTTTATATAATACATATAGTAATATTGAATATATAAAGAATATGTTAACCTATAGGTATATATAATAAAATAAATAATTATTATATATAAATATTATGTTATTATGATATTAGAAAATTGCGAAGGAAATCCCCGGATATTTAAAGAGTACAATTTCTTCTATTAATAAAATGTTTGTATTGTATTTATGTTATTATAGGTTACTATAGTTACCATAGGTCCTATCTATAGGTACACTTCCCTAGTAAATATATATAATTATAGCCTTTTCTAAGCTTTTTAAAGACTTAATAACTAGACAAACTAGCCCGAACCGAGTTGAGACTTTAGGTAACTGAGACTGATAGTTCGTCGATGCTTTATATGTTAGCATCATTTACATCGCTATTGTGTATTCACTATATTGTCGTTATTTATGTATAACATAGTGATCATTAGACTCTATTATATATATATATATATATATATATATATATATATATATAATGCTGTTCATGATCTACGTGTACGATATGGATCATGTTGGGGTTATCGTCATGTTTCATTATTTATCATACATTATTTAACTTTAAAATATTAAAATATAATTTACTATCTTTAAAAGAATGCATAATAGTCGTATACATATGGGTATACGACTATTGTGCATTATTTTATAGATTTTATAAATTAATGAGTTATATTTTAATATTTTAAAGTAAAAATATGTATTAAAATATACAAACCCCCTTAAGTATATTTAAGCTTAAATTGATAATGTAATGTATAATATATAAGTGTAATTATTTTTGAACATTTTGGTTTGTTAAATATAATAATATAAATAAATTATAATAATTAAATTAACAAAATAATTAGGTCATTTGCATTATATAACAAAATATTATTTTTGTTATTACAAAATTCGATATAATAACAAAGAATGATAGTACTATATTATATAACGTTAAATATATATATATATATATATATTATTTATTTTAAATATATATATTTATATATATATATATATAATTATTTATATATATATATATATATATATATATATATATATATATATATCATAATAAAGAGTATTATAATGTATTTAAAAACAATATGTATACTATAAATTATATTATAAATGTTATATACTTTTATAATGTTGTATACAATATAACACTATACATTGTATAGTGTTATATTGTATACAACATTATAAAAGTATATTACATTTATTATATTAACATTTTGTAAATAGCATATAAACAATAGTAATTATATTTATTTTTACATAAATACTGGCTTTATATATTTCATAACATATTAAAAACAATATAATTAATAACGTTTTAATATATTGTTAAAACCTACTTTAAAATTGAAAAAAAACCAACAAAATTTAATTCTACCTAAATGTTATTGATAGGCTATCACATTCTAAATTAAAATCGAAGAAAACAATCAAAGAAAAGAATATAGAATCATCGATAATAAGTAAACATAGAATTATTAAAATACCAATAGAATTAAAAATTAAAAAATGTAATAATTTCGTAATAAAATCATCAATAAAACCAATTAATAAACGAATAAGTGATGAAAATAAGGTAAAATATTGATAATAATAATATTGAAGATGATGTTAATTATATTGATGATATTGATTATGATGATGATGGTGATGATGATGATAATGCCGATGATGATGATGGTGATGATGATGATGATGATTATGATAATGATGATGATGATTATGATGATGATGATGATTATGATGATGATGATGATGATTCTGGTGATGATAATGATATTCATGATGATGACTATGATGATAATGATGATTAGTAATATTATTATATAGGTGTTAATATGAATAATAATTATAATTGACATTATTTTGATATAGGTTAAAACAAAAGAAGAAAATGTTTCAATGGATTTATATGATAGGCTGTCCATACCTAAGTGGAGTATTGACAATGAAACTATAATGAATTGTAAATATATATTCAAATTAAATAAAGTCAGATCTATATGCCCTCAGAAAGTTAGAATTGTAAATAAGCAACGAGGAACTACCACAAAGTCAGATCTAGTGGAGAAACAGCTAAATATACAGCATAAGGTAAATGATGGCCATTCGCATAATATTCCACTATAGGGGATACTATAGTATGTATATACATGTAATAATAATAATACAATTAATTATGATGGTGATGATTATGCTGATGGTAATGTTATGATGATAATATATTCATAATATATATATATATATATATATATATATATATATATATTATATTTATATATATATATATATATATATATATTTATATAAATAATAATAGTAATAATAACAATACTATTAATAACAAAGAATCAACATGCGATATTAACTTATAAACAAAAAAGAAATTCATTGAGGTCGAAGTTAACTAAACGGGTTTATAAATAATTTGATAAAATATTTATATATATATATAGATATAAATATATTTTATTATGAATAATGTATTATATATATCTATAAAAAAGACCCAATGGTCTCAACTAACCCATTACACCCACACCTAAAATAGTCTCATTCACGGGCAACGCCGGCCACCCACTCTAGTATATATATATATATATATAAACTGTAGATATATAGATCTACATCTATATATAAGTATGGTATATAAACCATACATATATCCATTCCTCTATTAATTCTTATTTATCATATATAACTTACCTACCGACTTGCTACAGTAATATTCTGACTTCATCCGTGTCTGATTACTTCCATATTCCAACAATTACAGAAATGCTCATTTTTATTTATTATTTACATTATATATCAATATACCCATATATGGGTATATACTGTATACAGTAGGCCTATGTTCCGTACTTTACTACCAAACTTATATCATATCTTAAATACTTAACTAAATGACTATTTTGTATATCATTAAGTCGATCTACTACATATCTTGTTATTTGTTTACTTGTAATAGTTTTCGGTTATATGTTATTATTATTATTCTTGTTTTTTTTTTTAATTATTTTCATATTTATTATACTATAGTATAATGAGCGAGGTATACCTAGCCAACATACTAACAAACAAGTAGTAGATACAATGTAAATAGATTATGTAGATAATATATTATCAATATAGATGGTTATTATGCGAATGTACATAATATGTGTCAAGATGCACAGTATGAATTTCACATATGTTATATATATATATTTATATATATATATATATATATTATATATAATATATATATATATATATATATATATATATATATATATATATATATATGTTTATATAATATATGTATATGTATATGTATGTATGTATAATATATTTGCATGTATAATATCAATATATAATATTTAATATGTATATATTTAAAATTAGAAACACGAAAGTAATGAAGAGTTTATTTTTGAAGAGAAAGTTAGTATTCATATATTAATAAAAATGATGATAATAATAATAATATTAATATATATGTAAATTATAAAAATATATTAGTGATTCGTATTTGTTTTTATATTCTTATATATACATATATATATATATATATATATATATATATATATATTAGTTACACCTTTTATATTTTTATATTTAGTAAATATTTGTGTCCTTCGAAATGTATGTCCTTCGATTTATTATTAAATAATATTGGACCTGTCTTATTTATTTGTGTATGTATACATACAAAATGTAAAATGTATACATTTCAATACTGCTATACTATAATGTTAGTAATTGAATTAAAATAGTCGTTAACACATTGTGTTAAGTAAATAGTATAGTAGTCCCTGGTAATAATATACATTCTACATTAATTATATAATACATTTGTAAGTAAACACTTATTTATATATTATTATATTAATATCTTAAAATAATTTAAAAATAAATTTCAATTTTGAATAAATAGAAAATATAAAGGAACATTTAGGAAATATTCGAACATTTAGTTAAATTCAACCTATTACAATATATTATAGCATAACTAATATATTTAATATATGATATATATATATATATATATATATATATATATATATATATATAATATACATATATATATATATAAATAATCTATTTATAGATGGAGTACGACGGAGAATTATGGTGTTCCTTAGATAGGTATAAACGCAACATCCCTAAAGAACAAACACTATTGTACGAAGATCTAAGGAACACCACGTGTACACTGACCACGAAACAATGCACCGATAGTGGTATAGATGACGGATCGTATGTAGAATGGGTTAAAGAACTGGACGAGTTATTTGAGTTATTGTAATGATATCGAATAGATCGTCTATAGAACGACATAGTATATGCTTTAACACACCCACGTGTGATATCATATCTCTTTCACTCTTTCCGTATTACTGTGTATTTATAAACGGGAAAATTAATATTATAATAAAAATATTTAAACAACTACGATATAAAATGTAATTACTATTATATTAATTAATATATTATTTTAAAATGTAGTTATAATTATTCAATAAACATGTCGAGTCGGCATTGCCGATATGTATATTATAAGAGTATATACATAATAAATTAATAGTGGTTTTACCTGATTCAAGAAAATAATAAAACTACCTGTCAGTATAAATATATAATATCTTACATGGACTTTATTATACTATTTATATTTCTTAAAATATTGTGAAATGTATACAATAAAATGAGATAATATACATTACTTTCCTTATTTACCATTTGTATAGTTTCGGAATCATGAGTTTAGCAACATAAATACCTCGTAGAAATATAATGATACATTAGTTCATGCATATGGTTTGAGTGTGTACACTTAATATCTGTATATTTAGTTGCAGTATTTAATATATACTTATTTTATTATATACATTAGTTAAAATTTATGTTTCCATTAATTATATATGTAATTGATTATAATCGATCACCTGAAAGAATTAAAAGAGAACATTATTTATAAATAATACACTATACTATATATATATATATATATATATATATATATATATATATATGTATATTTATTTATTTATATAATACTATGAGTGAATTACAATAAATGTTGGAACGGTCATCACAAAACTGTATTTATTATCGCTTAATTACATTTTATTTTGTGTGTTTTATTGAATTGTCTTTGTATAGTAGTAATACGGCGTCCTATTATGGTTATGTATTATTTATGAAATAGGTAGGTTTTAATATAATAATTACTCAAATACTATGTTTGGCTATCGAAATCAAAGTATAAATTATATTGTATTAAGCTGACTTCACACCAAGAATCCGTATAATAAGGAGCTAATAAGGAGCTAATAATAAACAAGTGCATTGTATATGTTATTAATATTGTATTGAAGAGTAACTCGAGTTGATCAAGTAACTAAGAGATGATCATCTCTTTAGATGTAAGCAGATGGGTTTTGTAAATATTGACGTATTGGTATATACATTGACGTATTGGTAGATATAGTATACTATAGTTTGATTACAAATATAGAGATGCTAATGTTTAAGAATATTTGAATATAATATACATATATAACTTAGAAATATATGACGAGATCAAGTTTAATAGTAGAAAGTAAGAGTAGTAATCAACAAGTGTAGGTATATAATCCGATGTTGTAATAATAATTATTATTATAATCTATAATTGCTGTATTTTATTTTGCGATCAATTGATAATTATTTTGAAAATAGGTATATCATTATAATAATTATCTATATGTAGAAGTTGGCTATAGACAATATAATAAGTGCTTAATTTAAATATACGTACACATCCAGATAAAGTAAATTAATAAATACAAATAATACTGATTCATTAACTGAACTACGTGCAATTGTAAATGCGACTGCAAATGCCGATTCGGTGTATACATACTTACCTATGTATATATACTGTCGTAGTGATCGGTTGATGTAGCATCATATTTGAGCCAACACGACGAGGTCGATAGGTATAGTAATAAAAGTAGCGAGATATTCAGGGATGGCTTGAATAAATGGCTCGATTCGTAATACAAAGGATAAGAATATTACAAACTATATGGAACTTTAATCATCCAAGCGAATGCATCAGAGATGAAATGGAACATATTGTTCGACGACAAAGTTTGTAGATTATTATTAATGCACGACGCTGAATAGTTTCAAGTATGTGCATTCAATGAAGGGGAGGGTAGTAAATAAGGAACATCAGTACTGAATTAGGTATACTGAATACAAGAGCATGGATAAGGAACTTGGTTAAATTAAAAGTTAGCTTTTTCGCGTAGTCTTTCTAATGTTGTAAAGATAGTAGTTGGCAGTACGTATAATATTTACTATTTGCGCTGTGATATCGAAATGAGTGTTTGAAAGTAATACCGAGTATAGTTACTGATTGACAGTGTGGGCACCGATCCTTTTTTCCTGGATCGGCGATCCCGATCCCGATGCTCAGTTCGTTACCCGATCCTTTCCTGATCTTAAGTTTCTTACCCGATCCCGATAACGATATTTTTTTATATATTAAATTAATAAGATTTTATAATTCATAATTTGAAACAATATATATGTAGGTATATTAAGTATAATAGCCTACCTATGTAATATAAATTGTTAATAATATTGTAAATAATATTTATTATTAATATATTTTATTATATTTTAATAATAATTAAATATAATTAAATGCATATATTGAATGTATATCATATAGACTATATGATAGAGTGAATTCAATAAAATGTATTTATATAAATGCATTGAATTGGATACAAATATCTACCCCTTGTACGACGTCAATGTATGTTGAGTCAAAGTCGGTGGTTTACTTATATGATATCAATTGATTACATTCTATTATGGAAAAAAAATTATTATTTAAATACTACTTAGGTTTTACCTAGTCTTGCAATACATTGGAAAACATTACAAAATAATGATAAATACAATATCATATTTGTTAAGATTGTTATATAGAGAGTCAAGGCTTATGTACATTATTTATTGGACTGACGTAGTATCAATATGGTTGCCGTTATACAGTCCGACGCTGACGTATAATGATGCGTGACGAACTATATAACGCGAACCGAGAAACAAGTAATGTGTATAATGGAACGGTCCATTATATGCGTTTACAGAGGGGGTGTTATATTAAACATATATAACATAACAATATCAATGTAATAATGTAATACTAAAATGTTGTTAATATTCTTATTAATAAATATAATAGTAGGTATCGTATATGCAATGATGGGCACCGATCATTTTTTATGGATCGGGATCGGGATCACCGATACATATCCTTTTCCTGATCCCGATCCTCTCTTTCTTACCCTTTCCCTATTCGGATCGGATCGCCGATCAATGATCGCGATCCTGCCCATCACTGCTAATTGGGAAGTGGGAAGGGAGAGTAAAAACGGATATTTTATATTTAAAGGAGAACTGGGATGATATAAAATAATAGTATCAGTTTTATAAATAGTTAGCGAAAGTAAGTTATTAGATAGGTAATAAATATGGTAGGATTGAGTATGGATTGAGTAGATGTGCAAATAATATTATTAACGCTTGCCATTTTATTTTCAAATAATTTGTCAAAAAGAGAGCACAGTTGAATATTCGACGTGTTTGGTAAAATGGGGAGGATTTTTTATCTGGTGGAGAGATAATTTTATATTCTATTTTAAATAATTTGTGAGGATCTGATGAGATCAATGCTATCATTTATCAAGCACACGAATATTGATCAAGTCTATATTAGAGGATAGACGGGCTTGATATGATGAAGTCTAGTAGAGTCAGGTAAATAATAACGAATAAAGATATGCTTAAAATGACTATGTGGTGGGATCTTTAATAGGGAGGAGAAACATATATCACGAGCAGAGATATTAATGAAACGCAATATAGTAGTACTGGTAAGAAATGAGGCAGAAGTAATATACGCATGGGGAAGTTGTATATGGTCAATTAATTATACTATTCAATTATAGTTAACTTCAGAAGGAAGACGGTGTTCAAGTACTAGTGTGAGGGAATTATCTATGAAGCGTATGACTGATGACTTTGAGATTGTTTAACTAGATAATATAGGGGTTGGTATGTGATTTGAGGAAAATTTGTAGTCCATTAGATTTGGAATATTTCTAGGAGTATTAATATTGGGTTGATGATTGGGCTGGATATTAATAGTCGTAGTAGAAATAGATATATCAGATGTTAGATGTGGCGTTACCTTGGCATAAGTATGATGTATAGATTTAGTCGAAGGTGAATATGAAATAGTACTGGATGGAATAGTTGTATGGTTAATCGAAGGAAACTTATTTAAGGTTAGGAATCAGGAACATGAGAAGGAGAAGTTAGGTGAATTAAATATAGAAATAGCATAAGCGGGAGGAGGTTTTTTAGAATGAAACCATGATTTATAAATAATAGATGCGGGGTATAAACAATTATAATGTAATAGGTAATTGATGGGCATGTTTTACATTTGAGATAATATTATCATGCGGGAAGATTATAATGTGAACAATTTGAGGACATGGTATAATTGAGATTGTGGGATTAAATTGAATGAAATAAATAATAATAAATATAATCATAAATGTATACAAACTGGTCGTTAATCGGATATTTCGGAATAAGTTTGGTATGCAGTCCGTTTTGTTATATGACGAGACGAGCCCGATTGACTTTAATTGTCCCCTGGTATACTCGATGGCAGCTGGGCAATGATGGTCCGATTGTCAGAGATTGAAGGCAGTGTATCGTAAGATATAGAATTTATGGATCTGTATGTAAGTAAGTACAGCTGTAGACTATATAGGTGTAATTTTGTAGCTTACCTCAAATGAAGTTTTGTAGATCCGACTACCAAAAGCAAATTCCCAAGGGAGATCCTCGGGAGAATATCAGTTATAAATATTATTATAAACTAATAATTTATCAATGTCATAAGTAATAAATAATGAAGCTATGTATAAATATGCATAAACAGTATGTGATTAACACAAATAAGATTATTAGTATTATTAGTATTATTAATATTATATATATATATATATATATATATATATATGTATCTATTATTTAATAAATATTATTTATTTTGTATTATTAAATTGGTAAGTATATTAATTAGATTGTAAACTATTAGATAATTAATATAAAAATACGAAATAATTGATTATACGTATATTTTATATGCCAATGTATTATATGTAAATATAAATGTATAATAAATATAGTTATATAAATAAACGAACGAACCATTTAAAAATTATAAAATTTATTTTAATAATAAACATAAAAACTGAAATATTTTATTTACCTAAATAAACTACATCGTGATGTTAATATTCGAGTGTAACAATATCTAAATATAGATATTACATAAGGATGCTATGTTCGTACGTTAGTTCACATACATATGTATTATATCGGTAATTTAACACATGTATTACAAACTATAATTTATTAAATGAATTTATTATTATTAATATTATATATAACACTTACTATGTCGTATAATTATGTGTAATGTACAATCCTACTTAATAATGTAGTACATTGACCTACTACTACATAGTATGTACATATATACATATATACGGTTAATATGACGTACACATTACATAACATAATAGTGGTCTGCGCTTGTGTGTGAATGCTACACGTATATACGTTAGAACTGCATCGTGATTATAGTATACTATATAAATTTATATAGTAATATAAATATACTATAGTATTATTAATATTCCATGAAAATAAGTATTATTATTATGCGCACAACTAATAGTAGTAATAGTAGTAGTAGTAGCAGCAGTAGTAGTAGTAGTAGTAGTAGTAGTAGTAGTGGTAGTAGTAGTAGTAGTAGTAGTAGTAGTAGTAGTAGTAGTAGTAGTAGTAGTAGTAGTAGTAGTAGTAGTAGTAGTAGTAGTAGTAGTAGTAGTAGTAGCAGTAGCAGTAGTAGTAGTAGTAGTAGTAGTATAATTATATGGATTGCAGTTAAAATTATGTTTTATATATCTATATGTATATGTATATCTATGCATACATAATATGTATAAACTATCTATTATATTATAATGTATATGCATATAAATAAGACTATATATAGTTTTATTTATTCAGTTCACTATAATTTCTTTTATTCTCTATATTAAATAAATTAAATTTTGATTCGTTGAATTATATCATCCAATCAACTATTGACACATTTAATATAGTTTTGTTTACTACGCTACCAAAATAGTATTTAGTAATTAATATTCTTAATTCTTAATATTCTAAAATGTAGCTATATTTTCATAGACAATAAATATAATATTAATTTAAAGTAGGTATATATATGTTAATAAAGTTATTAATATAATATATATATATATATATATATATATATATATATATATATATATAATATATATATGTATACATATTTTATAAATATATTTAACAATAATAACATTACATATTTAATATTTCGTATCTGTAATTTACATACTATTTATTGTGTTGCTATACTAATTATATGACATTTATTTGTGTAGGTTTAATTGATGATGTTGACGTCGATGCCCCGCCCAGTCACACAGAATGAATACGCCTACTATGACAGCTAATACATTGCATCAAAGTTTGATCGGATGTGGATTCCATTCGGCTTATAATAGTGGGTTAATCAACAAATAACATCACATAGGAAATAGGCTATATATATCAAATATAATTACAAGTTATATAATAATAAAGATTTCATTATCAATATATTAATGGGTTTTATCTATTATTGATTTTCTATTTCACGATTAAAAAGTTGTATTTAGATAATATCCTTATATATAAAGTCATTAGGAGACACAATACTATAGTGAATATCAAATCTCTTATACATATAGAGATATCATATAATAGAGATATCATTATAAGCATGCTTATAATATATTTATATATAAATATATTAAATATATTTTATAAATATATTAAATATATTTTATAAATATAAAGTAATACATTATGATAATTGTTGATAATATAATAATTAATATTCATAATATCTATAAAATAAGTTATATAATTGTAGTAATTAAATCTTTATAATCTTGTATAAAATCTACTTAGGTAAGTGATAAAATACAGCTATTATAATATATATATATATATATATATATATATATATATATAATACAGTATATGGTATAGTATACGTAACTCCCTATATATCGCTATACGCCTGTAAACATGTATTATGAAACCGAATATAATAGTGTGAATGTATATAAAATATATTCATGAAAATATAAAATATTTAAACTTAGGATATAGAATAATTTTTTTACGAATACCGTATGATATAGCAGCTCCTCGTTGAATCTGTATACGAGAATAATCCTGTCCTCTAGGCTATGTCCATAAGCACATGTCCTGTCCTTGCCTCATACTGAAAATCTAAGTCTCATATCGAATAGGCCTCATATATAATATCTACATTCTCCTCTTCATCAACTTCATCCTATTCATCCTCGTCCTTATATACGTATGTATACTTACTCCATTCTAGATTGTTCGATGATATATCGATATACATCGTACAATGTTCATATACGACGTACATATACTTACGTACACATCGACTTTGTATAAAATTTATATATATATATATATAAACTTTACATCATTAATAATGATTATATCATCATGATTTATAAATATTACACGCATATAACATATATATATATATATATATATATACTCGTATATATACGACATATATTTAAATATCATATATATTGTTTTCTTTTGAAAATGTATGTGATTTAATTGGCTTAATTAATTAATATTAATATTACTATCGAGTATATAAGAATATATAATATATAACCCATATAATATATATATTATAAGGTATATATATATATGTGGTTATATGTTATATATATAGGTATATTTAATATTTAACTAAATATTAGGATATTTAAGATATATTACATAATTTATTCAGGCTTATATTTATTTTTAAAATATACGCCTAAATAAATAATGAATGTAAAGAGACAATATTCATCTGAAAGACGAGTGCATCGTATAGGCATATCCTACCATACATTTATATGTCACTGTATACAGTATACACATAAATGTGTCGCTTGTACCTATGGGTACCTTATACTATAGAACTTATATTAATCTCACTAATAATGTATATATCTGTGGATTATAGATATAATATATTTAGGAATATTGTAAAATAATATAATTGTATCAATAATACAGAGATAAATTTATTAATTTTACAAGTAACTATTAATTATTAATTTGTTTAATTATATATAATTAACCAAATTAATAGTTACTTGTAAAATTATATATATATATATAATATTTATATATAACCCTATAGGGTATATATATAGGGTTATATATATATATATATATATATATATATATATATTGTGCGGCTATAACTGTTATATATATACGAGTGGAAATTATAAATATATCTTATATAATTAAATATTATATCTCCCATATATATTACACACTTATACGTGTGTAATATATATGCGAGAGTGTAAGTGGATATATATATATGTGTGTGTGTGTGTGAGTGTAGATTATCAATAATGTATACACCGAATCCGTGTTATTTCTCCCTATACTATCGCAGATTCCTACTTCTCTCTTTATGTAATCCGCAATTAAGAGACACCAATGGTTTTCATTTAAATGTATAACCATAAGGATCGTCTTCGGGGTGAGCTGTTAGAATACACGGGGTGTAATGTATACGAGGGGTTTCTTAATGGTTGTGGTTGTGGTTGTGAAATAGAACGACAAAATTGCAAACAAAATGTAAATTGCTCGCGATGTGTACACCCCTTAATAAAACTATTTTAGAATATTATTTTTATTAAATCATTTGTAAAAAAGAACCTTATTCAAATATATATATATATATATATATATATATATATATATATATATATATATCTAAATATGTAATCTAGTACATGTATATATATATATATATATATATATATATATGAAATATGTGTATGGTGTTATAGGGTGTTCACATCAATTCCGGTTTTCAAGATTTAAGTAAATTGTACAAGTCTATGACTTCTTGAGGTATCTATTTGTATCCGCTATTTGTATTGATTCAATATATATATATATATATATATATATATATATATATATATATATATATATATATATATATATATATATATATATATATTAGATTTATATTATAAAGTAGGTCTGCAGATATATCGATTAATGTAATATACATTTATGTTGTATTGAATTTAATTCTATTCGGTCATTATGTAATATCGATATAGAGTTTATAACACACACATATATATATATATCAGTTACGCCAGTATCTGTTTATAAATTAATGTAACCAAAATACATAACATTCTACCTGCTAGAAATCAGCTCACTCCATAAATGAAACCAAAAACTCACAAATAATGAAATGTTAGGTTGAAATTCCTGTAATCCTCACATAGCAACTGAGTTAAAATCCGCTTAGTATACGATACCTTGACGAGGTTAAGTGGCTCCTATTAATAGGTCCGAATTCGTATTAATGAGTAATTCATAAAAATCCATTGGATATAAATGAGTTACTTATTACAATATTTAAAATTTATAAATTAATTAACGTTTCTCCAGATATTTAAAAATATTAATAGGATATATAATATTAATACCTATATTCATTAATTTATATAGGTTCATATATGTAGGTAAATTTTATGAAATATGTGGTCAACTTAGAGTCAAATCAGGTACCATATATCGAAATAACTATAAAACTATAACCCGTGCATAGCATACATTAGTAATTATAATGTGTACTCATTTTAATATTTTCTCTTGAAAAATAAAAATAATTATAATAATAATGATATCAAATAATAATATTTGCATTAAAATTATCAAAATATTACATACATACAATATTACTTACATTTATATTCAATTCAATATTTGTACACTCTTTTTTTATCAATATATATAAATATATATTACATATTAATAAGTTAATTATTTTAACATAAATCTTACTACCTATATGGATATTATTAGTATTATTTGTTGTAATAATTAATATTACTTATAAGTATTACTAATTGATATACTTACTGGTTTAATTCGTTTATCATTATCTTTGTTCCACGATCAATGAAGTATGCCTACATAACTTCAATATTAAAGAAACATAATCTGGATTCTTCCAAACTATCCAACTGGCGCACTGTTTCGCAATTAACATCAATTTATAAGACTGGAACGCATAGTTTCGTGTCAGCTTATTGATTATATTATATCGAACTATATTGATTTAAAAGTACATACCTTCACAATCATATACGATAGTAATATAGTACCTATAGTATAGTATAGTAAAGAAACTGCCCTAAACACTATGTTTAATTATAATACTATTATTATACTATCTATGGATAACAAGGATCTTATTATTTGTTTCTTCTTAACCTGTCTAGTGCCTTTGCTAGAAAACCACTTTCTAGCAAACATTTCCGGAAATACTGATATTGGGACCCCTTAACACATCTCGTATGTATCGTGTTTCACTTTCTATTTGTTTCAAATATTTATTAATTCATTGTATACTGTTAGACCTATTTATAATGTGTGTGTGCGCTGATATACCACTGTTTTCCTACATATTTTAAATCATTGTATTCCTTGGTGAAATTAGTTAAATTGCCACTACAGAGCTTACAAGTAAAACAATATATCATTTGTGTTTTGGGTGAAAACATAACCAATCTTTTGATTTAATCTCACCATTAGTTAGTCATAGTTCCCCATATAATTGTTTTTAAATTATAATGTCTTTAATAGTTGATTAATATTTAAAAGAAACGTATTTGATAAATATAAAAGTTGTATTTGTATAACATTTATTAGGATCTATAAAAGGGCTTTGCCCACCTTGCCCCCCCCCTATATACAGCAGTAAGCTTACTAGCTTACTAGTATATGTCTATACATTATTTCAAATAAATAATGATGAATGGTATTTTGTCCTTGTATTTCTTTAGTTCATATATATATATATATAATCAATAATTATTCTGACAATTTTAACTCGCATAAACATGTTAATACCAGAGTAAATATATTACCATTTATGGGGGGTTGATATATATATATATATATAAAATATTATATGGTAGTGTTATTTAGTATATTAATATCTTTGAACTTATTTAACAAAGATAATACAGGATTATTTTTATAAATAAATATTTATGTAAATTTAGTATTTTAATATAATTAATTCTATCATTTAATAATATAAAACTTGTACATTACTTTTCTATTAATATAATTTCTTATTATTTTTACTTTAAGGTTATATACATATATTTAATTTAATATCTTAGTTTATACTTCATCTGCTTCAATACCAAATTAAGAAATAATTATTTTTTAAATAACGTTTATAAATGAATTTAATTAATATTTAATTTATATATTCAATATAATATTGTTTAAGTCACAAGAGTAATACATATTTAATAATTATTATTTATTTTTAAACTTATATAAATGTAATATCTTCTTATTACATATGTACTAATTGACATTATATACATATTAATTTTAAATTAATTATAATAATAAATGGATGACGTCGAAAACATCCGGCATTATATTCGATTAATGTCGTATATTTACGCGTATTTAAGTAATATTATAGATAATTAACTATATAGTAGTAACATATACATATACTGCTATACAACTGGTGTTTGTATTTATAACTTATAGGCTATATAATGTATATAATAAGATGGTAACAAGTCATAAATTGTTGAAATGTTTTCAAAACGTAAATCGATCGGCGCTCGCCGAGCTGCGCGGGAGCGTGTTTATATAGCATTATATAGCCTATAAGTTATAAATACAAAGACCAGTTATATAGCAGTATATGTATATGTTACTACTATATAGTTAATTATCATATATATTACTTAAATACGCGTAAATATACGAAATTAATCGAATATAATGCCGGATGTTTTCGATGCCGGATGTTTTCGACATGTACCATAATAAATATCATTTTTATTATATTTAAAATATGTATTAAATTGAATATTTTTAAGTTTGAATTATTCATTGAATAATTTACTCAATGAATATATTTAATAATATAATATTATTATAATAATTACATAATATAATTATATTATAATACATATAATTTATAACTTTAAAAATGTTATCATAATTGATGACAAGTATTTTTTTTAAATAGCGCGGTGCTTTAATAATGGATAACCCATATTATATGGCATATATAATTATTATAAAACATATTGGATCAACAGAACTTTACGATCAACGGACAAATTCGACGAACATCGACTGGTCGTTGAATGTAAAGTTAATCTGATATCATATTATCTACTATATTCTTAGATCTCAAGAAAGCATTTGATGTGGTTGATCATGATATTTTACTTGCTAAATTGGAATGTATAGGGTTTAGAGGTGATACAAATTTATTTATTAAAAGTTATCTTACAAATAGAAATATTATAACACAAATTGATAATACTCTATCATCTAGAAAGATTATTAGATATGGAGTGCCGCAAGGATCTGTTCTGGGACCTCTACTATTTATTATCTTTATAAATGACATATCAAATATTTTTAATAATGAACAAGTAAATAATATTAATATCAATTTATATGCAGATGATACATCTATAACTATATTTGCTGAAAATGATACATTATTAACATATTATTTGCAATATTACATGGATAAATTAAAAGAATTGTTTGATATAAATAAGCTTAAGCTAAATATAGAAAAAACAAAAATATTGCCATATATAAATTCTGGTATATTAAAAGATATAACAATAGATAACATTAAAATCGATATAGTTAATAATTATAAATTTCTTGGGATCTACTTAGATTCCCAAATGACCTACAAAAAACATATACATTATTTATCGATTAAATTGTCAAAAATTATATATACTATAAAAAAAATATCTTTTTTAGATACAAAAAATTTAATTTTGTTATATAATTCGTTCTATTTATCTAATTTATCATATGGGATTGAAGTATGGTCAAATACTTATAAATCAAATATTACAAAATTAATTATGTTACAGAAAAAAGTTATAAGAATTATTAATAAACAAATAATAGATAAATCAAAATTACCATTAATACGTCTAACACATACTGGTCCTTTTTTAAAAAAAAATAATATTTTAAAATTTGAAGATCTAATTATATATAGAAACACATTATTAATGTATAATTTCTTAAATAATAAATATAAATTAGATTATAACTCATATTTCAAGTTAAATAAACTAAAAAATAAATTTATTCTACCACTTATGAAATCAAATAAATTAAAAAATACAATATTTTTTAAAGGACCAAAGTTATATAATGAGTTAATGTTTAATAATCTTTTACGAAAAAAGAATATTAATAATGTATTTATTCCAAAAAAAACATTAAAATATTCATTTATAAGTAAATATTAGTTTTTTTTTTTTTTTATATATTTTATATATTTTAATATTTTTTTTTTTTAATATTTATATTTGTTTTACATCTTGTTTCGTTTATTGTTTTAAATATATTTTTTAATTATTATTGGTATTATTAGTCATCTGTAATTTGACAGGAATGTGGCGCCATTGCACGTCTTATTGAAAGATGATTAATTTTTGTTTAGTAGTTTTAATTTTATAACATACTTTTAGATATTTTTATTTTACACATATTTATAATTATTTATTATTTTTATTAACAAGTTCTCAATATTGTAAATTTACATATTTTACTAATATATATTTTAATACATTTTAATATTATACAATTATTTTATTATCTTATTTTATTATTCACTTTAATGTAATGGATTGAAATATGATGATAACTTATGTTCATGAACAGTGTTTTATTATTGTTATTAATTTATATATATATATATATATGTATCTTCTATTTTATTACAAAGAATGCTAACACATGAATCATTATTATTATATTATTACTTTTACTAATATTGTAATCTGTACATGAACATATTGGAGGTATCGACCAAATAAAGCTTAGGATTTCAATGATCCTCCATAGACGTATGATACATAGTATGTCGTATGTCTATAAACTGATTTCATTCATTCATTCATATAATATATGTAATACTATGGAAATCTATATCCGGCGATCATTAAGTTCACTTGATTGTATTGTATATGTACGACCGTATGTATAATCCGTCGACCATTCTAAAATAAAATATAAAAAAATTAACATAACGATAGACCTACATCGATTTCCGTTGATCGTAAAGTTCTGATGATCCAATATACGTAATATGATATTAAATTCTTTATTATAAAGGTTATATTTAAAATGTTATAATTATTATAATAATTATGTTGAATAGTCTTTATCATAACGACACAATAATTGATAATCATTGATTATATTATATTTATATATTCATACTTAAATATTCATAATGATTATATACTTATTATAATAATAAATATTATAATTATTTAATCATTAAATTAGTATGTTGTATAATATTCATGATTTCATTTATACCTTAAATAAAACATATTATGTGCCTCGTATCATACGAGTCGTATGGGTATTATAATAATAAGAATATTAATCATAAAAGTTATAATATATAACCTATTATTATAATATAAGGAACATAATATTTATTATTAAGCATAGCCTACGTATCTTTTAATCAGCCTTCAATAACATAACTATTTTTCGACTTCCTGTAAACCGAGACGTACACTAAGGGTGATCATAGAAATTATTTTTTTTGTGGACACATTGCATATTATAGCTATTAAAATTCTAAGAATATATGTATACTTCAATTTTTTTTAAGTTATTTTTTACGACCTGACATACTGTCAATTTTTTTTGAGTAATTTTTTACAACACAACACACTGAAAATTCCAAGAACTTTCCAGGAAATTTTTTTTTTAATTCTATTTTTTATATTTTCTATTCCATTATTATACAATATATAGCGTGTTAAAATTATGATAACAAATTATTCATTACAAAGGTTTAAAAGATTTATTTTTTTATAATTTATTTTATATATAGCAAAGTGTGTATATAACTACATGTTAACTTCACCAGGCTGTCGTGTGACCTTAGATTAATAAAAATAAAATAAAATATGTGTGTTTCATTTTATAAAGAAAAACATAGTCCAATGTTAATCTGTTAATTTTCAATATTCTATGATCGCCCTTAACGTACACTGAGCGAATTATCTATATATTTATATAATGTAGAATATACCAGTATAGATTATATGTGCCTTTTAGGGGCGCTAACGTCATATAGTACTTGACAACTGGTAACTATTAGAATTCTATAAATAGATATGCAATTGACTGTTGAGTAAAATATACTCTACCTTCACCCCATCAACAGGCCACACCTTAAATAACATATATTATGTGCAGCGTATAGCTCATATATGTTATAAGGTATTATTATAATGCAAATTATATATACATAGTTTTAATTTAATCAAATATATATGTAAACATAACTGTTATATAACTACACATAACTTTATTCTATAATATATATATATATAATTTTATTAGAATTACCTATTTAAATTTTCAATATTAAAATTTAACCTATATTTATGGAATTATTAATTCTTATCGAGCCGATCACCATTACTATACAGGTTGTTGTCTTGTATTCTACTTAATTAGGCCGTATCTCGCCGACGCCTGGATTAGAATCTATTTCATCACGCCTGTCCTACCTACTTGGTACGTGTTACATAACGTTTACAAATCCGCATAATTAGTTACAATGAGTTAATTACGGTGAATACACTTTCTTCTTATAATTGATCTATCTTTCACCGAATATATAATAATATTTATTAGAAGAATTTTAATTTTTTTTTCTTCTGTTAAATTATAATGATATTTATATAATATTTTCTTTTAAAGGTATTCAATATATTTAAATAGATATCAATATTTCGTATTAAATCTACCACTTTATATTAATTAAATAGAATATTGTTATTAATACTGTTAATTTAACAATATTCACATATTTTATAGTTAAAAACATATCATGAATAATATTGTGCTCACCTATATTTGTGAATGTAATCTTATAATAACAAATGGTTACTTATTGTAATCAAATGTATCATATGTTCACCATCCAAGCGAACATATGATCAATGCATAGTACGCAACACGTGAGTGATTGAAGTTACCATATTTATCTGATAATTAACATTAAAATATTACATGTTTATTCGAAGTTAGAGATGAATTATGAAATACCTATATTATCCTATATTTATTAATCGTATTGTTTCTAAAAAATAAAAGTAAGTTATTAGTCTTAATATTGTATATATATCGGATATATAATATCCCAATCAAAATGTTTAACCAATAGTGAATTCACTTCTCCTTTTTAACTTTTCATATAAACTTAATTCATATATATATATATATATATATTATACCATTGAGAGATCTTGAGATAAGTAATATTTTATATCCTGATTGCCAGACTTCCGCATGTATTCACAATTAAATTATTCGGACGTGGTATATCCAAGATCTGATTATATATATATAATAATCATTTATTAGAAATTTGTTGTTAATAATAATATAAAATGTATAAAATTAATATATATATATATATATAAAAATGTACAATATAATATAATACTAATATTTTTTAAAGAAAGTTGTTTAGTTACAGTGTCGTCTTCTCGTTTATAATATTAATATTTCCTCCTAAAGGGCTTGAAAGTAAAATAGCTGTGTAGCTATCACCCATCACATCTGTATACAGCTAGTAATATATCATAGTTAACGCTTACTTACAAACTACATACCTCCTCGCCCCCCTACTGTGTCATGGAGGCTGGAGAGATCAGCAGCGATGAAGAGGTCATCATACTGTCACCCAATCCGGAGAGAGCGAGGTATGTTAGGCTGTGATTCATATGGGTAGGGGAAAGATAGACAGTTGTATCTACACACTCTATCAACTGATTGTTCAGTTGACGTAATTACCTGCTACAAAAATCATGCTATTACTAGTACTAATAAATTCCCCCTCTCTCCTATTTCCATCCCCCTATTTAGATAACATTCATTTGTTATAATATATATATTAAATATTTTTCGCAATATGATTTAAACCTATGATCGCAATGATTCATGTAATTATATGCAACACACACATGTATTATTATAATTCTTATATTATAAAAATTAGCATACCTATTTTTACTTCATATAAAATACACCTTTTTCTATGAATATTTTAGACCAACTCTTTGTTCTTTTATTTATAAATAAAACTATAACCATTTGATTAATTTTATGAATAATTGTTTTTAACTATACATATTACATACATTAGTTACTTTTATGAATAATCAATATTATCTATTTTAAAATCATATTTATTTCTTTAATATTATTAAATAAGTTTTAAGTTGAATACATTGAGTAAATATTAATATTACAAGAAAATATATTATATAAAGCTTATACAAAATAATAAAAACTCTGTGTTTTGTTATATTGTGTACATTGTAATACTGAATCATCATCACTATATTGATATATTACATTATTTCATATATATTATATATATATAAATATAATAAATTAATTTCTATAGATTAGTATGAATTCGTTAAACATTGATAATACTATGCTAGTACAAATTTGTCAACTGACTTTATCTATATTTAGTCCATTTGTACCGACGTATATCATATAATATTACTAAATAGTATATTGTTGGATTGATTAATTAATCGATAATTTATTTAAGCAAATATATAATCGAAATTATATGTATACTATTTGATACTATTTATATTTACTTAAAGTTAAACTATTCGCCGACGTCTAATCTCCTTCGATAATGATTGACAGCTCGACGAAGCTGAACGACTTAGAGAGGGAGCGCCACCGTATCGAACGCGAACACAGACACGAAGAGAGACGTCTACAACGGCAACGCTACGACAGACAACATCGTCCCGAGAGACAATAACAACAACAACAGCAGCAGCACGAACATCAACATCAGCAACACGAGCCACACCAACATCAACCACAACATCAGCCACAACATCAGGCGCAGCCGCGCAGACAAAGGAGTGCTAGACGGAGAGAGGAGGAACATCAGTGCTCCACTCACGATAGGTAAGAGAGTAGGTGTGTGGTATGTGTATGTGTAGGTAGGTGTATAAAGGTATGCTCTTGTAAGGTATGTGTATGTCGGTATAGATGCAAGTACGTAATTAGATATATAGGTATGTTTATGTGTGTGTGTAAGTAGGTATATAGGTTTGTTTATGTATGTGTGTAAGGTATATTCGTGTATGTGTATTTGTCAATGTGCACATTCATGTATAGATGTTTAGATGTGTAGATGTGCATGAGTGGTTGTGTATATCTGCCTATTTCAATACATGCACACTAAGGGTGAGTATTTTCATATAGTATTTTATTAATACAATTAAAAATAATTTTTCTTATAGAGTTATATGATATTATCGTATTTAAATGAGTGGATTTGAATGATTTTTTGGGCTGGCATTTTCATTTTGAACAATTGCATAGGAAAATTGTCATTACAAAAATTAAAAATATATATAAATCATAAAAAATCACTTCAAACTCTATTTATTGAATATTACATTCTGAAAATTAATTTTTAAGTGGAGTACATATATAGAATATAGATAAAATATGAAGATACAATATTTTTGAAAATTATTTTCCATTTTACATAATTTTTTAATTTTTATTTCAATAATTGTTTTAAAAAATTAGATTAATAAATAAACAATTCGATATTATATAATATTTAATATATAATATACGATATATATATATATATATATATATATATATAATAATGTATACATTGATATGACTAATAAAAGTTATAGGGGATACCTATAGTGGATATTCCATTACTACACACGAAAAGTCAATAATTGACTTGCGATCATCGGATCTTCATGCCCACGGTCAAATAATAGTTTAGAGACTGCCTTTTAAATTATTAATATTATACGTCAATTGTTCATAGTATTGTAATATATATATATATATAATAATGTATACATTGATATGACTAATAAAAGTTATAGGGGATACCTATAGTGGATATTCCATTACTACACACGAAAAGTCAATAATTGACTTGCGATCATCGGATCTTCATGCCCACGGTCAAATAATAGTTTAGAGACTGCCTTTTAAATTATTAATATTATACGTCAATTGTTCATAGTATTGTAATATATATATATATATAATAATGTATACATTGATATGACTAATAAAAGTTATAGGGGATACCTATAGTGGATATTCCATTACTACACACGAAAAGTCAATAATTGACTTGCGATCATCGGATCTTCATGCCCACGGTCAAATAATAGTTTAGAGACTGCCTTTTAAATTATTAATATTATACTTCAATTGTTCATAGTATTGTTGACGTTGCAGCAGTTGAGCCTCAGTTCTGCCGGCTATGAACTTAGATATTCCACTAAGTGCACAGCCGTCGTATCTCATCTGTTGTAGGATATTATGCGTTTCCACGTCATCTTCTCTCTCCGCTTCGTTGCAGAATTCCTCCCTCTCCGCCCACCAAGTTTCATATTGGCAGGTCATATTCAACATGTCAGTATAGTGTATAATTTTTCTTTCGTTTTCAGCTCCGGGGGGTAGTTCGTATTTCAATATTGGTTCTATACTTTCGGGTTAAGGAGCCTCAGTTTCGGGGTGGCTTATGACCGCTTGGGACGTTGTCGTAGAGTGTGGAGTCTGCGTGATAGATTGGTTACTTAGGTGCGTGTGTGTGTATGTAGCATTTAATTATTTGGTATTACCTCTAGTAGTTTTAAATCTCGGATCAAGTATTGCACATAATTCCAGATATTTAATTTCATTTTCCCCAGTATACCTATTATTTATTAATAATTATATAATAAGTATATAATAAAATATAATAAATAAATATCTAGATCGAAATCGATACCAAAAAATATGTCATAATGTCATACATATGTATTATATTCTTCATTGTCGTGTAATATTGGTAATGCATGCACTAATTATAAATAAAATGTATTTTATCATAACCCTATTTAGTTATATTATTAATATGCTTATAAATATATTATGTGATAATCTCGTAGTTGCGTAACATATTCAATATACATATATGTACTATGTATATATGTACATACATTTACTATTTACAGTAAATTATTTCATATAGTAAATTCATCCTATATATATGTTTCTTAATCAGATTTAAGATTATGTGTATCAGAGTAAATAGTTAAAAATAAAACTATTAGGGTAGTGAATACAAATAATTCGATTCGCCCTAATCAATAAAGTCAATTCGCCTGATATTAAAATTTGATTACCCATATATAAGTAGCTTCGGCCGATACATAAGTTATTTAAATTATTAAATACTATATATAAATATGTTTAAAACTTTATTGAATTTAAATAATACTTAATTTGAATGAATAATTGTATTCTTAAGGAATAATTGAGTAAAAATGGTACATACTATGTACTACATAGATAGTTCAGAAAGATACCCCATAATAATATCATTAGGATATATCCTATATTGAATTATATCTTAACAGAAGACACTATATATATAAATAAATTTCAGACGAAAGTTAATAGTTTTGTATTAGTTTATAATGTAGTTTATTAACATAGATATTTAGAAAATAATTCTAATTATCTATTCATTTATAATTTAATAACTATTATATTATTATTAATAATATTACTATATTAATTTCTTTAGTAAATTAAATGTGTAACTAAACTAAAATATTAGAAAATGTAAAGATTTCACTAGTAAACATCGCTGATAATAAACAACTGACTTCTCTACAGATTTACTATAAGTATTTTTACTATATATATATATCAAATAATAATTAGTGTATAGAACCTATTCATTCAAATTAAGTATTATTTAAATACAATAATGTATTTTTAAGATGTTAAATATATAATATTTAATAATTTAAATAACTTATGTTATATATATATATATTATAATTGTTAACAAGATCTAATAAGAACACATCAAAGATATAAATAATATTGAACTATAACAACTTGAACTATAACATCAAATATTAAATATAAATTAAACTTATACTAACCTTATCGATCTGTTATATAAATATGAGAGCATTAATTTATGATATATATATTATCAGTGATTGGATATCAAAAAGTACTAAAGGTGCAAAGTACATTGATATTGTAAAGTTTAGATATTAGAACATTTCCATAGTGATTTGATATTTGAAAAGCTATTTTAATGTGATATCAGAAAGTACTAAAGAAGCAAATAACTTTGATATTAGTAAATCTTTGATATTAGAAAATCCTATAGGATTTGATATTAATATAAAATTAGTATTAGTAAAGGGCTTTGGTATTAGAATGACTATAATTATACATAAAATAACTTTTGATACATGTATACTATTAGCAGAGGGCATTGCTATTAAAAACATTATTTTATATATATATATAATATTGAAATATACCTTTTTTTTGATTGTGTGTTATTACCATACCCTTAGCAGGTCGAGCTTGCTCGGCATTTCATAACACGTAATTTCCATTCATTTCTATCATTCATTGCAGTCGGAAGTTCTTCTATCTTAAGCATTGTGTCTTCTTTTAACTGATCTATATATGATTTCCTGGGCCTGCCACGGGATCTCTTACCATGTTTTGGGTTCCATAGTAGTAGATCACTAGCCAGTTCATCCTTACTCCTCCAACAATGTCCTGCGAAACTTAGTCGTTGTTTTCTAATAGTGTCAGATATTTTCGGGATGTTCTTATATAGTTTGTGGTTAGTCAGTTGTAGATTCCAATGCTTGTTTTTAATAGCTCTTAGCTTCCTCGTGTGTTATTAAATGCATATTATTACATTTAAACAATATTAAAATATACCTTTTTCATAAGTTTCTGATATAACATGAATATTGTTAGATAATTTTGCTGATTCGATTAAGGTTAAACAGTAATTACAAATTTTTCTTTTTAATTTACTTATAATGTACCCGGAAATATAAATTATTATATCTTCTTTTACTGTAGTAAAACTATAAAATCCTATGGTTAATATTTAATATATTAAATCTCTTAATTGCATGCATTATATAAAACCATTTCAACTATTATAGAGTGAATTACATTCAGTTTTCTATTTTCTATATTTGCACGCTGAATTTTATGATGAGACAAATTAAACAAATAATTATCCAAATCATCTTGGCAATTTGCCTCTCGATTATGATTACTCAAAGAATCAACCATAACCTGTCGTAATAGAATCCTAAATTCTTGTGGTGTTGGATTAGAGGATTGATAGTTTTTTTCCCGTATAACAGAAAATAAATGTACAGGCGCATCTTAGTCATGAGATATTTTCATTTGTATTAATATTCATATATATATACCTGATTGCATCTTCTTGTTAATATAAATTTAATATTATATTCATTTTTTAGTACAGAATATAATTTTTGTAGAATTTTTATTGCATTAATCCATCCTTATTAGGTAAATATATTAAGTAAATAAATAATAATAATATATAATACATACAATAAAGTATTTTAAATACCTTCTAAGCATGGTACATTTCTATTAGACATTTGAATTTGTTTTATATACAATAAAATATATTCAAAGAACTCTTGGTGACTATATATATTAAAAGCATTCTACATAGGTCTATGTGATTCTTCCTATAATAATTATTAATTAATTTATAATATCTTAAATTAAATTTACAAACCATATTTCTATTAAAAGCATTGAATAATTTATCAAAGTTTGATAACAATAATGACAGGGGTTCTACATCACACTCAATTTCATTATTTGTTGCTAATGTTCTTAAACCTGCAGCAACTGACTGATTAATTATCTATATTTATATAAATTTACCTCTATGTTATATCTAAATTTACTTTGCATTTTGTTGAGTGTTTAATATTATATAACTTATATATAATATGTATGTATCAGTGTATATTCTAGGTTTCAGGGCAGCTACCAAAAAAATATGATTATAGGGCATTTAAATATATTTTACTAAGTAAAATATAGGATGACATATATGGGTAATTTCGACATCTATTTATAAATTCATTTATGATAAATAATATATTAGATGGACACTTATACCCTGAGGCAATTTAAACCTGTAACAATTTTTACTTACAAAAGCTACTTAGGAGGCTTTTTGAATTAGAGATGTAAATAAATAGCAAATAAGTATTCGCTTCGATTACTTATTATTCGTTTACAATTAAATGATTTACAAATTGTAATTCTAATACATTGATATCAAATAATTCTTTTTATATTCAATATCTCAACATTTGATTCATGAGATATACATATATTAAAAATTTGATCTTCGAGCATTTATAATATTGAAAATTATGTTGTCGAGATCTTATAATATTGAAAATTATGTTGTCAATATGTTATAATATTGAAAATTAGGTAGTCGAGATCTTATAATATTGAAAATTATGTTGTCGAGATCTTATAATATTGAAAATTATGTTGTCGAGATCTTATAATATTGAAAATTATGTTGTCTATATGTTATAATATTGAAAATTAGGTAGTCGAGATCTTATAATATTGAAAATTAGGTAGTCGATATGTTATAATATTGAAAATTAGGTAGTCGAGATCTTATAATATTGAAAATTATGTTGTTGATATGTTATAATATTGAAAATTAGGTAGTCGAGATCTTATAATATTGAAAATTATGTTGTCGGTATGTCTTAATATTGAAAATTAGGTAGTTGAGATTTTATAATATTGGAAATTAGATGGTTGATATGTTATATTGAAAATTAGGTAGTCGAGAAGTTATATTTTTAAAATTAGGTGTTCGAGTAGTTTGATATATAAGTAATTTGGTTCTCGATAAGTTATAATATTATGATTATTGTTATATCATATATATATAATTATATATTTATTATAGTAATGTAATAGTAACTCTATCAAACTTATATATATATATATATACACTTATTTTTTTATATAAATGTATTGATAATATTACTAATCAATCGAATAGTATATTTATAATTTAAACTTTCATATTATTATAATGATTATTATAAGCATAATGATATATTTCGAGAGAAACACCTGTATACTATTATGTCAAGTATACAGGATTAGTTATTCGTATCATTAAAGACCATAATACATGGAAATGTATTTATAGGAATATATAAATAAATAAGTTTCTATATATAACAAACTAAATAATACAAATTATAAGATACTAAATATATAATATATATAAATGTTATCCTAATTATTTTCATTAATTATATATTATATATATATATATATATATACACTTAACTATATATATATATAATATATCATACTTATAAATACTTAACAATACTTATAGGTAGGTATATAAAAATATAAAAAAATACCTATATCTATATTAATATTATTATATTATACTGGTACACATTATTATATATAATTTATATAAGATATTTTAATGTCATAATATAAAGAATTAATTATAATGTATATTATAATGTTATTGATTATTTAAATGTAATAATTTGTTTGCACATTTTTGTTAATAACTTTTGTTTAAATATAAATTAAAAACAACATAATATGAATTGTATTATATAATTTAATTAGCTTTCCAGTGATACAAATTTTATTATAATAAAATCAATATAAAATATATCATGCTCATGCATAGACATAGGAGCGAATAGACTGTGCATCGCCTGATCTCGCCATAGAGAAATATACGCCGAGCAGTACCGCAGTAAATGTCGCCATTTTCAAATCCATCATATCCAACTATACATTTTTATAATATTCTATACAATTTTATACAAAAATGCCTGCTATATGTAGTTCCATTAACTGTTGTGGTAAAACAGAATGATCTTCCTGATGGTGTAACATTACACTTGTTAGTGATATAATTTATGTTATATAAAACATTATAATTATTTTTAAATACTCGATAATTCAATTTTTAACAAATATTTATTTTAAAAATATAATTATTATATTGATATTATAATTTGACACATATATTGTTATATATCATTAATTATATATATAAATATACATTACTTCATAAATTATAATTATATATATATATATATTATTATATGATGTATTATTTAAGAAAATATGTAATAATTAAATATAGTTAACTCATGGTAAAAGTATTATATAGTAAACTATTTTATAATAAAATTACGGTATAATTATTATACAGAACATTATCTTATAATAATATATAGTTAATTCACAGTACATTTTTTATATAAATGTATATTATCAAATACTTAATACAAATAATATAGTTAATTTACACAATATAATTATGAAAATTTAAATAAATTAGTGAGCAGGTGCCCTTATTATTTTTATATAATTTATGATTTAAATATATTCATAACATAATTATATAATTAATATATAATATAATATATAATATTATATAATTAATATAATATTATATAATTAATATAATATTATATAATTAATATAATATTATATAATTAATATAATATTATATAATTAATATAATATTATAAAATTAATATAATATTATATAATAAATATAAATAGGCGAGTTTAATAAATAGAGTGGATTAAAGTATTTTTATAATATATTTAAATAATAAATTTCTAATTCTGTAATTAAACGTTCTACAGATTCAAATATATTCCCAGATTTAATAAATATCCATGTTAACAAGGATGATCATAAGGTGGTTTTAATAAATCTAATAATACAGAAATTTATGAAAATTCGAATGCATCAAGTCATTACAAATTTAAATGAAGCAAGAAAGGGTGTGACCATTAGAAAAACATACAAGAAAATGGTTCATTTTAAAAATCAATAAACTTATTAATACACGGCTTTTAATATACTTTAACATAGATAATATATTCTAACTTAAGTACAATATGATGGAAAATATCAGTACGTTGTGTTAAAGGTGAAAGTTCGATATCAAGTAACGTGAGAGTACGTTGTGCTGGAAGGTGATAGTATGGTATGGTGGAATGTGAGATAACGTTGTGCTGGAAGGTGATAGTATGATATCAAGTAACGTGAGAGTACATTGTGCTGGAAGGTGATAGTATGATATCAAGTAACGTGAGAGTACGTTGTGCTGGAAGGTGATAGTTTGGTATGGTGGAATGTGAGAGTACGTTGTGCTGGAAGGTGATAGTATGGTATGGTGGAATGTGAGAGTACGTTGTGCTGGAAGGTGATAGTATGATATCAAGTAACGTGAGAGTATGTTGTGCTGGAAGGTGATAGTATGATATCAAGTAACGTGAGAGTACGTTGTGCTGGAAGGTGATAGTATGATATCAAGTAACGTGAGAGTACGTTGTGCTGGAAGGTGATAGTATGATATCAAGTAACGTGAGAGTACGTTGTGCTGGAAGGTGATAGTATGATATCAAGTAACGTGAGAGTACGTTGTGCTGGAAGGTGATAGTATGATATCAAGTAACGTGAGAGTACGTTGTGCTGGAAGGTGATAGTATGATATCAAGTAACGTGAGAGTACGTTGTGCTGGAAGGTGATAGTATGGTATGGTGGAATGTGAGAGTACGTTGTGCTGGAAGGTGATAGTATGATATCAAGTAACGTGAGAGTACGTTGTGCTGGAAGGTGATAGTATGATATCAAGTAACGTGAGAGTACGTTGTGCTGGAAGGTGATAGTATGATATCAAGTAACGTGAGAGTACGTTGTGATGGAAGGTGATAGTATGACATCAAGTAACGTGAGAGTACGTTGTGCTGGAAGGTGATAGTATGGTATGGTGGAATGTGAGATTACGGTGTATTGGAGAGTACGATATAATGTATTTTTTGTACGCCTACTTTTTATTTGCTCAAAATTATGTGATATTATTTTAAAATGTGTTTACATGTAATTATACACTTATCAACACGTGAAATTAAAATATTTATATTATAATACTCAATATTTTGTTCAATACACCAAATAATTTTTTGTAAACAGGTGATTATATTAAATTTTAAATATACATATAAATACTATCCAATGTAATGTTATTATATTAATAGTAGATATATAATTATTATAGATAATATGAGATTATATGAGTAAAATTTACTTTAATTATAAATTTAAATTTAATTTATATAGTACATTTAAAATTATAAATTCCTATTACATCTTCATGTTATTTTATATATATTTTATATATATTTTATATATAAATATATATAATATAAATATAATATAATACTTATATTTATATTAAGTTAACGCGGATATAATTACGATTAATTATGAATATTATCAATATAATATTGAATATTATTTTATTTAATAAATATATACTTTATTATAATTATATATACAACACAAATTTACTAAAACAACGAATACAATATTATAATAATTATTATAATAATACCAAAGCCCTGGGCTTTGATAATACTATATAGTATTATTATACGTACATACGTCGTACAACGTCTTACGTATTCACTGAATACTATATGTAACTGTAGTATATATTATATGTTTAATCGTATATAGTATATGTTAAAGTAGCATTACTATCGTATTCAAATATCATGACGACATAATAGGAATTTATAATTTTAAATTTACTAAATAAATTAAATTTACTTTGATATGACATATTATATATAATAATTATAGATCTACTATTAATATAATAACATTAAATAGGATACTATATTATTATATATATTTTTAATTTTAATATGCATACCTGTTTACAATAAATATTTTATGTAATGTACAAAATATTGAGTATTATAATGTAAATATTAATAATTTCACGAATTTATTATTTATTTGAAATATCCTAAAGTTGGATATGACAAAATGGCGGAATTAATATCATTGGATGTCGTACTTTTTTCAGGCGTTGCACAGTCTATTCGCTCCTATGTCTATGTGCTCATGTATCAACATGCAGTACGTACTGGTATGGTTGATTTTAAATTCAATATATATACTAACTAATAAGTAGTATATTACATGATATTTATGACTTTATCTTTTAAACATTATATATTATATATAGGAATAATAATTATGATAAGTATGATAATTATATAATAATATAATATTATTAAATATTGAATATTAATGTCATAATAATTTTAAATTTAAAAATTGAATTATAATAAATTTAAAAAGTATACCGTTTAATTATTATGAATATAAAAAACAGTTAACTTATTAATAATATTGGTGATTAAATGTTTCATTATTTTTATATTTTAATGGTTTTTAATATCTCCAATATCACTTTAATATTACGTTTTAAAATAGGATTTTGAATAAATATATTAAAATTACGAATTTTAAATAAAACAATCACGTGATTTATATATACTGGGAGAAAAAGAATAGGAATAAAAATAATTATTGAATTAATTTTCATATATTATTATAAATATAAATTGGTAGCAAATTCACTACCCAATATTTAAAGTTTGCTACCCAATTTTTATTTTGGGTAGTGAATTTGCTACCCTATCTAAAAATAGATTAATCTAAATATAGTTCAAGCAGTTTAATATCATATTTAATTTTATTTGTATCTAAATTGTTTGTATCTAAATTGTTTGTTTATATAAAATGTCAAATGGATATAACAAAGGGCAAATAGTATATATTCGCCATTATTTGAAAAATAATGAATTTATCCTAATGTTATGACAGAAGTTATTCATATTCTCCATTATTTTAATACTTAAATAATAATAGAATAATAATAATGCATTTAATCGCCATTTTATAAATATTTATTGAAAATCTGCCATTAATAAATAATAAATTCTTCAATATTTTAATACTTAAATAATAATACATTTAATCGCCATTTTATAAATATTTATTAAAAATCTGCCATTTATTAAATAATAAATTCTTCATTATTGTATTTCTTAAATAATAATAGAATAATAATAACACATCGTCATATTATAAATATTCATTGGAAAACTGACATTTATTAAATAATATATTCCTGTAATTAGATATATAACACTTTTAATTCATGAAATTACAATTATATTAATAAGAACTTAATAATTAAACTTAATCCATATAATCATATATATGATATAAATATATATTTAGGGCAGCTACCCACAAAATTAGGGCACTTCCCAATTTGGGTATCTGGGTAGCTCTAGAATGAACACTGGTATGTATATATGCATTATTTATATTTATCTATATACATGCATGTAAACGTATATATTTAAGTAAGATGTGGGAAGCCATTTATAATAATATTAGATGGTAAGATGTTAGGTAACAATGATTATACTATGTAATTTACTATTAATATGAAGGATACTTTCTGGTAATCAAATATCATCTACTACTACCACTACTAATCAAATCAAATCTAATCAAAATGGTTTATTTAGACACTCAATTGTATAGCAATAGGTTTGCTCTGTTAAGTGTTGTGTTAATAAAAATAAGACAAATTAAATAATATAAACTAACAATAAGGAGATATAGTTATAACACTAATTTAAATATAAAAGTAGGTTGAATTATTAATTAACGATTTAATAAATATTCTACAAGGTTACGTTTAAACGTTGACAAATTTACAATTTCTCATATAGAATGAGGAATAGGATTCCATAGTCGAGGAAGAGCATACGAAAAAGCACGCTTTGTCGTACGTGTTAGATTGGGGACACCTACTTCAAATCGTAAGACATCCTCAGTAGATCTTGTTGTTCTAAGAGGTTGTATCAATTGGAGTGAAGATCGTATATATTCGGGCTGATGTGTAGTAAGGGCCTTTTGAGCGATACACAGTAATCTTTTCTCAGCACGTTCGGAGGCTGATAGTATCCTAAGTGATTTCATCTTTAAGGTGACACTTGAGTGATCCTCGCGTGGTTGCCGATATATCGTTCTCACAGCTGATCTGATAATACGATTAATAGGTAATATCGTGGATTGAGGGAGTCCAATTAAAATAGAGTTACAGTAATCAATTGACGAAAAAACTAATGAATTAATTAAAATATAAGTTAGATTATTATTGATATATTTACGTATATGCCGAATGTTATACAGATTATGGTTAGCTTTACTACATATACTTTGAATATGGTGATTTAACGACATATCGCGGTCAATAGTTATTCCTAGATATTTCAATTTGGAACTAGGATTAATGATTATATTATTAATTGATATAATTGGAAAGTCATCATAAGAGCTAGGAATATTAATTAATTCAGATTTGTAGTGTTAAGACTCAACTTATTATTGGTTAGCCAAATCTGTAAATCATTTGCACAGTTGGATAACTCATTACGATGAGCAAGACTGTATTGAGATATAGTACTATATAGAAGTATATCGTCAGCATAAAGATGATATTTGATGTGCTTATATTGTCTAATGATGTTAGATATAGGTCTAATATATATTAGAAACAGAATAGGTTCAAGTACAGAACCTTGAGGTACACCTGTTTTTAAATTATTTGGTTGAGAATAGTGGTTTCCAGTTTTTATAGAGAATGTACGATTCGAGATGAATGACATAATCCAATCTAAAGCTTTATCAGTTAGTCCGATATCAATTAATCTTTGTTTTAAAATCATGTGATCTAGAGTATCAAACGCAGCAGATAAGTCAAGAAGGAGTAATTGTATATTATAATGAATATCAAGAGATTTAATAACATTATCAATAACATGTAGTACAGAAGTTTCTGTACTGTGATGTAAACGATATGCACTTTGATATTTATCTATTAGTTGGTAAGTATGTAAGTAATTATTAAGTTGAAAATATACAACTTTTTCTAAAAGTTTGGCTATTGTAGGTAATTGAGATATAGGGCGATAGTTGTTTAGGTCATTGATGTCTTTCTATTTTTTTTAAGTATGGGAGTTACTATTGCGTGTTTCAGTTGTGTCGGGACGTATCCAGAGTTTAGAGAATCATTAATTATTTTAACAATGGGTATTGTAATACTATTAATGATTCTTTTCATGAGAGATACGGGTATGGGATCATGAGGAGCAGATGATTTAGACGAATTAAGTAATATTTTTATTTTATCATTAGTTGTTGGGTGGAATAATGAAAGTTGATGGCAAGTAATATTTGGTAGTGTAATGGGTATTGTATCATTATAATTAAGTGTGAGGGATATATGTAGATTGTTAAGTTTTTTAGTAAAAAAGTGAGATAACTGATTGCACAATATATCAGGGTATATCGGGTAGATATTTTTGTTTCGTTTTTCCTAATAAAGTATTAGTAAATTTATATAATCTACGTATATCTCCGTTACAATTTTTAATTTCTGTTTCGTAATGCTGAATTTTAGTTGCTACAATGGATTTTTTAAATACTTTTTTAGAAACTATAAATTTGTTAAGAAGCTGGATATTAGGATGTTTAGAATATTGTCGTTGATATCTTCTCATATTTTGTTTGGCTAATATTGTTTCTTGATTAAACAAACATTTTCTGTTATTTCGAATAGTTTTATTTTTTTGAGGAGCATGTTTGTTAAGGATATTTGTTAAAATACTATTTAACGTATTGATTGTTATATCTTGAGTTAGCGACGATGAAAGATCAAAGGAGAATGTTGAAATTGATATTGCTTTGAGGTTTCTATATTTAATTTGGGAATGGCTAATAATATCATTTTTTATATTGAGAAGAAAAGTGACAGCATAGTGATCAGTTATTAGATGTTTAATTTCAAAATTATTGAGTATGAGATATTGACTATTAGTGGAGAAAATTAAATCTAAAGTATTTCCAGAAGTATGTGTAGGTTTATTGACGTGTTGGTTAAGTGAGTGTGATTCAGTCAGGGAGAGCAGTCGTAATGAGGGGGTATCCTTTAGATTAACGTGGAAGTTAAAGTCTCCGAGTATTATTGTATTATTTAATTTTATCGAAATAAGAAGATCATTGAGATCATCTATAAATGATATATAATTATTAGATGGTGGTCGGTATATTATTACAAATCTAGTGTAATTATTTGCAGATGTCTGTAATACAACTATGATGCATTCAGAACCAGAGATAATATAGTTTGTGTAGCTTATTAATTTCATTGATTTTTTAAAAAGAATACCAATACCACCTCCAGTTTTGTTTTCATGAAGTATATTTCGTGGGGTGTGTTTAAAAATGTAAGTATCGTTAATAAGTTGGGAAATTAATGGAGTAAAGTCATGTGTAAGCCATGTTTCAGTAATTGCTATTATGTCGTGATTAAATTCAGTAATGAAGTCTGATAATATTTCAATATTAGCTTTTATTGAGCATGCGTTGATCAAAGCACACTTTATATATTTATCATTTAAAAGTCATGTAGGTTTATCTATAATAGTATTTGGTATGTTAGAATATCTATTAGTATACGGGATCTCTTACCATGTTTTGGGTTCCATAGTAGTAGATCACTAGCCAGTTCATCCTTACTCCTCCAACAATGTCCTGCGAAACTTAGTCGTTGTTTTCTAATAGTGTCAGATATTTTCGGGATGTTCTTATATAGTTTTTGGTTAGTCAGGTGTAGATTCCAATGCTTGTTTTTAATAGCTCTTAGCATCCTCGTGTGTTATTAAATGAATATTATTACATTTAAACAATATTAAAATATACCTTTTTCATAATTTTCTGATATAACACGAATATTGTTAGATAATTTTGCTGATTCGATTAAGGTTAAACAGTAATTACAAATTTTTCTTTTTAATTTACTTATAATGTACCCGGAAATATAAATTATTATATCTGCTTTTACTGTAGTAAAACTATAAAATCCTATGGTTAATATTTAATATATTAAATCTCTTAATAGCATGCATTATATAAAACCATTTCAACTATTATAGAGTGAATTACATTCAGTTTTCTATTTTCTATATTTGCACGCTGAATTTTATGATGCGACAAATTAAACAAATAATTATCCAAATCATCTTGGCAATTTCGAACATCTGATTATATATATATATATTTTTTTAAATATATGATAATTGTACAGATAATATCTATCAAATAATTATTTATTTATTTATTATTACGGGTTACGGGGGGGGGGGGGGGGTTACAATAATATGTATGAATACCATTGTTATATTATCTGTGCCATTATTACATCATCTAGGTTACCTATTTATTCGCGATCTAATCTAGTTCATTTAATCTATATAAAGTTTATGTTTAAATTATAGTCATTGAGTTATGTATGTTAATTCATTATTTACACCTCCATATATATCTTTATAACTGTAGGGTCATTACAATATACATACATTCTATGTGATAAGTGTGTCCACCCATTCTTATACATTCACACACATAAACATACACACTGATAACCATCATCCCACACCCACAATATGGCTCTCACATACCCACCTAAATATAATCAAAAAGCCTCTCGATTATGATTACTCAAAGAATCAACCATAACCTGTCGTAATAGAATCCTAAATTCTTGTGGTGTTGGATTAGAGGATTGATAATTTTTTTCCCGTATAACAGAAAATAAATTTACAGGTGCATCTTAGTCATGAGATATTTTATTTTCATTTGTATTAATATTCATATATATATACCTGATTGCATCTTCTTGTTAATATAAATTTAATATTATATTCATTTTTTATTACAGAATTAATTTTGGTAGCATTTTTATTGCATTAATCCATCCTTATTAGGTAAATAAATAATAATAATATATAATACATACAATAAAGTATTTTAAATACCTTCTAAGCATGGTAAATTTCTATTAGACATTTGAATTTGTTTTATATACAATAAAATATATTCAAAGAACTCTTGGTGACTATATATATTAAAAGCATTCTACATAGGTCTATGTGATTCTTCCTATAATAATTATTAATTAATTTATAATATCTTAAATTAAATTTACAAACCATATTTCTATTAAAAGGATATAATTATATAAAAATAATTAATAAATATTCAAATATTTTATATATATTCACATAACATGTTCATTGTGATTTTGAATAGCATTAGTGGTGTCCTCAATAGAACGTCGCTTGTTAGGAGACTTATTATTTTGCTAAAATTATATAAAAATAATTAATAAATATTCAATTATTTTATTCATAAAACCTTTTCATAGTGATTTCGAATATCAATAGAGTATGGTAGAGGTTTTGCATTTTTCCAGAGAGTAATATTTGTACCTAATATATATATTCACACCGAAAATGTAATGAACACATTTTTTAAATTTTTTTATTTTATAATTTATTCTTAAAATATTAATCCACATTCTATATTCTTTAGTAGTTTCACCCGGAAACCTAAAAATACAAATACACAATATTTTAAGAACCGAACCGAAAAAATAAAGTATTTGATATTTGAGATTGATGATTTGAAATTTTACACCACTAATATATAGTGTTGTAAATGAATAATAATATTTTGTAAAAATAAACTTTAGATGAATATATTTAAAAGTTCATTATAAAAGATGTTTGATAGGTTTTAAAATTCAAAGTTAATGAACATCACAAATGTTCTAAACAATTTTGAATTCATTCATGCATTCAATTAGGGGTATAAAAACAACTCTGTGATTTCTCTTATTAAATTTAAAGTTGTCGCTCGTAATAAATTAAATTATCTAATAACATAAAATCACTTAAAATATAATATAATCTTGACTATTTACTATTGAATAAAACATAACTAGTATATTGATACTTAATTAAACATTATCTGTAGTCAATAATACATAAAAATAACTTAGAATTAGGGTAAGCTAAATATGTTGTGATTATAACTGAGAGTGGTATTAGTAAAGGTGATATATATTATAGCATATAATACATTATGACTTGCATGTGAATAGACAAATAATCTCATAGAATTATTTAAATTTTAAATTATAATTTTCTATCAAATGATTTACTATATATATATATATATATATATATATATATATGTATACATTCATAATTATTTAAAATATGCCCTAATTATTTTTAATAACTTAATTATCTTATCTGGATTAGGATGATCAATTGAATTTGTATAGTAAATATATCGGCAATTAAACTCTTTGTCTCTTCGCATAAATTTAATAATGTGGATTGTTGCTTTAGATACATTTTCTATTTTATGGATTGTTATATCTTTTATGTATTTCAATTCCTGTATAGCCTATAACATTAATTAATAATATAAATATATTTATAATAATACTAATAATTAAGTTAACTATCAAGTTAATTATTATGGGGCAGAAGTTAGAAACAACATAATTATTTACACAAAAATCAAAAAATATCACAAAAGCATTGATTTATTATTTATGTTTGATATCTAATTGCTATATTATATATGATCAAATCATCATCATTCAATTTATTAACATATATTTATGGTTATAAATTTTAAATTGCACTTATAGAAAAGTGTATACAAAGTGTATAATAATTAAACATTGTAAATTATATCATGTCTCGCAAATATTTCTGGTCACTGCTGAGGTCCCCTATGATATTAAGAATGTCGATAAAATCAGCCGATATCGCAATTTTCTGATATTCGACATTCACACATCCTTCCAGAGCTTTTCCAATGGGGCCAGAATAGATTAGGCCCAGTGGTCTTTCCATCTATAACTGTAAAAAGATGACGAAGAGGTAACTCGTTCATGTGAAGTAGACATATCTGTAAAAAAATGTTAAGATAATGTATATAATTGTTTTACAATGTTGATTTATACAAACATTCTAATGAAGTTTGCAATCAAGGTGAGCTTCAATCCTTGTTATCACCCCTCTATTTACACCAGTGTTACCACTGGTACCATCAGACCCTATGTCTAGAATGGAAGCCAATTCATCATCAGTTAATGCGTTGGTAATGGATTTAGAAGATTTAGAAGATGCAGGTCGCGTATATGTTATATAGTGTATTCCAGGTTCACTTATAATAGTTATATGTTCTTCAAATTTACACGGTCCTCTTTTCTTTTCTATATCTAAGAAATAAAATTAAATATTAACAATGTTGTTACAATATGCATACATTAATTTAGTGGTTAATGGAACTATCTAAGGATTGCTTACTTGCTATATCTACACATCTTTTTACCGTGCCACCTATTCCATCACATGGACTTTTTCCATGTGATGTAGCAAAAAAATTCTATTCGGCACTTAAATTAAAATCATTATAATATTTACATAAATTTATCATATTTTTGTAATTTTCATATTGACTAGCCCCATCACTAAAATATATTACACGTTTAATATTTACATAATTTACTTTAATATAATCTAAAACTACTTTAATAAATGAGTGTGCAGCTAAGGTATTATGTGTTAAATGATCTGATATAATACAAAAACTATTTACAATTATTTTACCATTTACATTAATATATACAACTATAGGATTTAATGTAGCTTGAGTATTATCCCAGTGTACACTTTGAATTGCATCCTGATAAATAAAACTATAATTTTCTGAATAATCTAATAATATAATTACACTATCTAAAGCTAAATTTTTTTTAATTGATTTTAAATATACTGATTGTGATTTGGATATAAAATAATGAGATTTAATATCAGTTAGTTTTTTAATTAATTTATCTATACATTCTAAAAGTTCTATATTATTAGTATACAATTCTGATCTGTCTGTTTGTATCCACTCCCTATATTTAATAATACTATTATCTTAATAATCAAACTCTTTAATAAATTAATTAAATATTCTCTAATAATATCTACACTAGGACAATCATTACAATTACTTAACATACAATTTCTTTTTTCTATATTACAGGCTAATTTTTCTAATAATTCCTTTTAATTTATCTTACGGGGTAAAGCATTTAATATTAATTTAACGTTTTGGTAAATTACACATACACATACTCGATGCATTCCTGCACTATTTACTGATAATACATAAGCTGGTTTTAGTTCACTAAATTTTGCTAATCCTAGAGGTTTATTATTATTAAATTCTTATATATTATTTTTAATTTTGTATTCTGCTAAATACATTATGAATAATTCTTTTATATTATATAATAGCATGCGTTTTTGATATGTTACCCCATTTACCCTTTTACATTCATTTTTCCCCGGACATATTCTACTTATATTATCATTTAAATAAAATTTTATAACTGTATTTACAACATTATCACTTAATTTATTACCTATTTTTTGTTTACTAATGATAAAATAACTGATGTTTTGTAGAGTATTTTAGAAGATCTAGCTACATAGGTACTAACTTTAAAAGTTTCTACGATTCTTTTAACAAACCAATTTTATGGGACAAGTGTCAGTAATTTCTTTATTTCTGATAGTGAATGAGTTTCTTCAACTTTTTCCTTAGGATTCTCCACTAGATCTTGACAATTATTACATTTTTTCGGCATTTGTTATCACCTAAATGTAATGACTTTCTAATAGCAGAATTAAATTTATGTAAGTATGCTGCTTTGTCTCGTCTGGATACACTTTTAATTGGAGAAACTCCTAGTGCAGAGGCAATATTCTCTGCTACCGTTGTATCTGTCATTTCTATAGCATCATCTGAAGAACTTTCTTCACTGGAACTTTCTATAGATTGTTGGCTTTCTTTTTGTTTTTTCTCCATACAATTTTTACAAAGCTTTACTCCAGGAATAAGACGATATTTAACTGCAGTCTTTTTAGTAATTTCACGTACATTTTCTAAAAGAATAATTATTAATTAATAAAATCACTTTATTATACATGTATACAAACTTTTAATATTTTTCTTATGAATTTGATATGGATCAATACAATTGCAAGATGAGAAATTTATAGATATTTATTCTTACTGTTTACAAAAAGTATCCTCATCTATATGAAAATATTTTATATTATATATATATTCTAATCAAATATTATTATTATCTCAATCCAAAATTATAATATATTTTATAATAATCTAACCTTCATAATCTTTATTTATTCTTGCAAATAATGTGATCTTTTGTATATTTGATAATGAGCCAATATATTTTATTTCCGTACATTTATAGTTACTTTAGGAGCCAATACAAATGGAACATTTGTCCATTTTAATATAATTTGTATGGTAGATGTGTGTGTATTGAATTGTTATAAATTAATGAAGTAGTGTACTATATATGTGGTTTTATATACTGGTGATGTCATGGTGCACACTCCATTTCACAGTAAACCATGTAAATATAGGAAATATGGTCTATTAATAGTATGGTGCATAGAATTCTATTAATTTTATCACATTTTTTTTGTAGTAATAAAAATAGATTAAGACTATGAATATAATTCTGGACCAGACTATTAATAGACCATATGCTACCTATATAATATTTTATTTATAATATATACATGTATACCATAAGAGATATATATTTATAATGTCTATTTTATAATACCTATATACACTGTATATATTATACAGCCTATTGTTAAAATTAAATTTAAAATTCAAACACTTCACTTTTAAACTAATTGTATTCACATGTCATAAATATAATCTATATATTTTTGCATCATAATATGTATTCTTATTTGTATTTATTATTTAAAAATAACTAAAATTGTTAAGAATGTTGTGATATAATATCATATCAAATAATTAATAAAATTAATATTTATTATATAATGTAAATATTATATTATTATTTAATATAAAAATAATATATAGTTTATTATATAATATATTTTTTTGTATATATGTATATATATAAAAAAATAATACGATCAAATAATACAGAAAATGTAATATATACAGCAAAATAAAATTAATCCACAAAATTGCATTTCGATGCAAAGTGTGGAATTAAATTGCGTTGTATTAGAGTTATATCAATTCGTGCATCTCTTAATTCAGGAGATACGATTATCTTAGATGTCTGAGATACAAGACGAATATGTCACTCAACATTATTAATCATATTATAAATATGAATTGGCGCCTGATAAAAATGTGGCTTAGATTTTACCGAAAACCAGGTTCTTGCATATTCTTGCATATCATTTATAATATAATGGCATAATATTTTCAATTAGTGGAAGGATTTTCATAGGTAACATATATGAAACATGATTTATCTCAATTATAAAGTAACTAGTTAAATAAATAATTAATAAGATTATTATAATATATACATTAATATATTTTTTTACATTTTATTTCAATAATTGTTTTAAAAAATTAGATTAATAAATAAACAATACGATATTATATAATATTTAATATATAATATACGATATATATATATATATATAATGTATACATTGATATGACTAATAAAAGTTATAGGGGATACCTATAGTGGATATTCCATTACTACATATGAAAAGTCAATAATTGACTTGCGATAATCGGATCTTCATGACCACGGTCAAATAATAGTTTATAGACTGCTTTTTAAATTATTAATATTATACGTCAATTGTTCATAGTATTGTTGACGTTACAGCGGTTGAGCCTCAGTTCTGCCGGCTATGAACTTAGATATTTCACTAAGTGCTCAGCCGTCGTATCTCATCTGTTGTAGGATACCATCTACATTCAATGTTAAATTAATAACACTATAATTAAATGCCCAATAAACACAATGTTAAAAATAGTGGAATAAAATGCTAACTTTATTGTGATGCATAAAATGCGGAAGTTTGTTCAGGTTGAAGATGTGTATATAATGGCATCTTTTGAACAGCATTTTATTCCATTATTATTAGATTGCATTTTATTCCATTATTTTTATTCCGTTATTTTTGTACTGCATTATATTCTATTACTTTTAGACTGCATTTTATTCCATTTTAGACTACATTACTATTATACAATATTACAATTTTATATAAAATATATATACATATAAATAATAAATAAAAGTAATGAATATATTATATTTATTAAAATAACTATTTTTTGTTTTTATTATTTCGTAGATAAATATCTCATTTTGAATTCAAGACTCACTTTCCACAAGTGTCGGATGTAGTTCACTCATTATATCTGAATAAATAAATTGCAATCAGAATATATAGAAATGTTTAAATAATACCAAGAAAATATTATAAATATTTGTATCCTTATCAACTGTCAACCTAATATATATATATATATATATATATATATATATATATATATATATATATATATATACGTTTACAAGTATACATAAAGTATAATACGTATTTATATTAAAAAAATAAATTACAGATATTATATATCCTAAAGTACTCCAATAATATTTTATTATAATCATATTATGTACACATAGCACATATACATATATGTTGTAGTACACACACATATATATCTATACATGTGGAATTCTCTCCCATCTACTATGCTATCTAAATGTTCTAATCCTTATTTATAATCAATCTTAAATCTCACCTATCTATCATCTAATACATTTATATTGATTATTTATTATTATCATTATATTGTCTATTATCATTTTATTTTATTTTTCATGTTTTGTTTGGTACACCTACGAATGGTAGCCCATGATAAGTTCACAATTCATATTATATAAAAATGTATATATAAATAAAAATATTTATACTTTTTGAAATAAAGTAGGGTCATAGAAACAGTTTTTATGTGATTTATATATCGTTTTTTGATCCAAATTGTTCATAGATACTAAATTACACAAGTAAATGATAGTTTTATGGAATCATATTTTATTTTTATGATATTTAACCATTTATACACTGCGACATGACCTTAAGGTTAATCAGTCATTACAAATTTGTCTTTTTAATTTACTTATAATGTACCCGGAAATATAAATTATTATATCTTCTTTTACTGTAGTAAAATTCTGTAGTAAATTCCTATAGGATTTGATATTAGTATAAAATTAGTATTAGTAAAGGGCTTTGGTATTAGGATAACTATAATTATATATAAAATAACTTTTAATACATGTATACTATTTGCAGAGGGCATTGCTATTAAAAATATTATTTTATATATATAATATTGAAATATACCTTTTTTTTGATTGTATGTTATTAAATGAATATTATTATATTTAAACAATATTAAAATATACCTTTTTCATAAGTTTCTGTTATTACATGAGTATTGTTAGATATGTTTGCTGATTCGATTAAGGTTAAACAGTCATTACAAATTTGTCTTTTTAATTTACTTATACTGTACCCGGAAATAGAAATTATTATATCTTCTTCTACTGTAGTAAAACTAGAAAATTCCTATAGTTAATATTTAATATATTAAATCTCTTAATTGCATGCATTATATAAAAACCATTTCATCTATATAAAGTGAATTACATTCAGTTTTCTATTTTCTATATTTGCACGGTGAATTTTATGATGAGACAAATTAAACAAATAATTATCCAAATCATCTTGGCAAAGATCTTGGCAATCTCGATTATGATTACTCAAAGAATCAACCATAACCTGTCGTAATAATATCTTTTATTTAAAAAAATTCTATATATACTTAAATCAACCATAACCTGTCGTAATAGAATCCTAAATTCTTGTGGTGTTGGATTAGAGGATTGATAGTTTTTTCCCTGTATAACAGAAAATCAATAATCGCATCCTTATGTGATATATTTATTTTCATTTGTATTTATTTGTAAATATTCATATATATATACCTGATTGCATCTTCTTGTTAATATAAATTTAATATTATATTCATTTTTTAATACAGAATATAATTTTGATAGCATTTTTATTGCATTAATCCATCCTTATTAGGTAAATATATTAAGTAAATAAATAATAATAATATATAATACATACAATAAAGTATTTTAAATAACTTCTAAGCATGGTAAATTTCTATTAGATATTTGAATTTGTTTTATATACAATAACATATATTCAAAGAACTCTTAATGACTATATATATTAAAAGCATTCTACATAGGTCTATGTGATTCTTCCTATAATAATTATTAATTAATTTATAATATATTAAATTAAATTTACAAACCATATTTCTATTAAAATCATTGAATAATTTATCAAAGTTTGATAACAATAATGACAAGGGTTCTACTCAATTGCATTATGTTTTGCTAATGTTCTTAAACCTGCAGCAACAGACTGATTAATTATCTATATTTATGTAAATGTACCTCTATGTTATATCTAAATTTACTTTGCATTTTGTTGAGTGTTTAATATTATATAACTTATATATAATATGTATGTATATATGCATTATTTATATGTATCTATATACATGTAAACGTATATATTTAAGTAAGTATGTGGGCAGCCATTTATAATAGTATTAGCCGTTATTATTAACTTTATTAGATACTATTTAACTAATATTTATATAAATTTACCTCTATGTTACATCTAAATGTACTTCTATATAGCTAATTGAATATAAAGATATAATAATTAACTAATTTTTCTTTAATATATTATTATAATACCACTAACGTAGAAGAAGACGGTACGTGTTTGTTTTATTGAACGACAACATAGACATACTTGCCTTCTCTCGTATAGTTTCTATACACCACTGACGAACATATCCTACTTATTATTCTTGTTAGAGATTTCGATTAACTTGATTTCTTTAATTTTCACAAATTGTTATACTACAAATAGTAATTTACATATTTAATTTATTTTCAGTCCTTGAAATGTGCATGAAATTTATAATACATATATATTTAAATAAACCATCAAATTAAAGAACTTTTCATCATTTAATTTGTTGTAGAATTCTTGATATTCTTCTAACAGTAAATTTGTCTTAAAATAATAATTATCAGAATTGTCCATGGACCCATTTCCATTATCCAATGAATCAATTCTTTTGTTGAGCTCTCTTTGTCTTTCTAAAAGTTCTTGTATCTTTACTGATATTCTTTTGTTTAATTGTATGAGTAGCTGAATACCTAAAAGGAATTATATATGAATTACATTATATTGTAAAATATTTTTACGTTAAAGGCATATGTAATATACCATAAACAATATTGATTTTCTAATTAAAATGATGTTTATATTATGTATATACATTATATATATACTTGCTATCTTAAATATATCTTATTAATAATAAATTAAAAACATAATATTTAAAAATTAATATTATATATATTGATGAATTTGGTGATTATTATTAATATGATAGTTATATTAATATATTAATATATAATTTTATTAAATTTATTTAACTTATATTAATAGACTATACATATAGGCATATATACAAATCAACGAATAATCTAAAATGTATTTATATTTTACTTATACATACTATTTATAAATGTATAAGTAGTATATGATTTTTACATGTATAATATAAATAAAAATACAATAATATATAATGAAATATATGATATATAAAATAATATATAATTATTAATACATACTATTTTTTATTATATGACTATCTCTATCTTCATGACATTCAATTCTATCAAGATCCATTGGTATTGAATTCGTATGTATTACATCAGTGTTAACAATTGTGTTTTCTATTAATCAATTATTTAATTAATAATGAAAGGTTACTATATTAAATTTGATATAACCATTTCTATTTCTTTCCAATATGATTTCCATATCATCAATTACATGACGCCCTGGTGCTGATTGATAGTTTTCCAAGTTTACCTTCTCACTATGTCCCATGTGGTTCATAAATCTGATTAATATATTACATTATTAAATTAGATTATATATATATTTATTTATATATATATATTTATTTATATTATATAAATAATAATAAAGTGGTCCTCTCCCTATCCGTTAAATTAAGAGAAGCCGTGTGAATTGATATAATGTATCTATTTTGAGTTGCCGTAATTTTTTTAACCTTCATCTTTTTGCAAACCATTTCCAAGCATTTGTCACCAATGACAAACCATCTAAATTTCAAATGAATTAAAATCACAAACTTTTATATAATTATTTACTAACTTTTTGTAGCAAATACATATTTGTTATATTTTTAATTTTGTTAATAGTTAAACTTCTCATTTTTATCAATTTTGATAAAGTTACCTTCATAAAAACTTCTATAATTATCTGTTGTAATTTATAGATTACTTATTATTATATTAATTATTAAATAAATTATTTTCACAATATATTTTAAATAATAATAAATATATATATAGATATAATTTATAAAATTAACACAATAGTGAGAAACAATAATGTATTTAAGAATTATGATGATTAATGATTATAATTTATAATAAATTTATTTAAAAACCGAGACATCTTTTGCATTTTCCTAGAGTATATAGTAACAATGTTCCATCTGTATTATTAGCCTGTAACAATATTTATTTAATAACTGTTACATAGTGATAATTATTTCTAACTTTTTTCATCCATACGCCATTAAGTGCATCTTCATATTCTTTATTTGTAATTTGTACAACATCTTGCCCCCTTCGCCCATTAAATAATGTTAAGTATGATACAATTAATGATCGTAATAAGATGTAATCAATATTCGGATTTTGCATTACAAATTGATTTATATACTCTTGTATATCTAGAGTGGATTCTCTTTGATGAATAACATCAACTCTTCTGTAAAAATGAATATTAAATAAAATATATATATATATATTATTATATTATTTTACTTTTTTTCAAAAGATTTCTTTCTTAAATCAAATGTAGCGGTACTCATTAAAATTTGCACATCGTATAAATATGCAATTTTAAAATCTTTTAGATTTTGTTTCTACAAATTCATATGTTTGATAAAATTACTTCATATTCAATTTAAATTATATAATATAATATAATTAAACAATATATTACAAAAATGTACATTATATATAAAATTATTCAATTATACAAATACATTTATATTCAACTAACTTTATCGTGTTGCAAATTTCTCGAAAAAAAGCCTTTTAGATATTTGATATATCTTCTTATAGTGACATCTAAATTATATAGTAAACCCGATTTTAATGTTTCATCTTCTTTGGATAGTTTGGATAATCTCTTTATCAAAGGATCAATATTAGTAATATGAAAAACATCTTCCAATTTTTCTACAATATTAATTAATAATATTTAATATTAATTATATATTTCATTTTTATAAATTAAATTACCAGTTTCTGTAGAAAATTCTCTTATTCCATGCAATATGCGGGCTATCATGCGCATTTCTTGCGATGTGGCCTTTTTGTATCCAAATGTATTGTTACTCATACCGGTTTTAATGATAAATTTTCTAAATCCATTCTGTTTAAAGAATTTAAATTAGTAATTGAATATATATTAATAAAATATTACTAACAGTTTCAATACAAGGATAATTCTTAATTATTTCTTTTATTATTCGGCCCGTCATGAATTTTATTTATCAAATCAGAAAATTCTTCATTTTCGTGAAACTTTATTAAAGTTTCCATGTGTAGAGGAGCCGCATTGATACATTTTGTACTTAATAAACATCTTGATAGTAGGTCTTTGCTACTCAATCGTTTATATATGGTTCTCAAATGTGGTGCGATCTGGGCGTATACTTTCGTAGGCATAGTAGTATGAGATTTTGGTTGTTCTCCTATGATAGAGTATTAGTTTGAATAGTTATATATATATAGACATGATAATATATACATACCTTTTTATATTGCCTGTTTATAGAAACACCATTTGTTTCTACATAGATAGTGAATACATTATCATTATCAGTATATCAGTACAAATGTACTTCATCTGTAGATGTAATATGGTAAAATGTAGCCCAGACCTCATCACACATTTGATTCACGTCTTAGGTATTAATTCTGATCTATATATCTACAAATAAATATTGTATTATGTGAAGTATATAAATTATAATAAATAATGTATATTTTTGTATAAAAATGTGTATATAAGTATAATTAATTTTATAAAATTAAAATATTTATATACTTTTATATTTCCCTAACCACATTTGTAAAATAATGACTTAATTTTGTAATTGTTGGTCCCGTAAGTCGTCCAACTCCCTTTCCTCCAAAAGTCACTCCAGAAGTCCGGCCTGTAGACAATAACCTCCGAAAAGCAGTCCCCATTATTTTATGAACGTGATTCACACACTCTTCTTTTTTAATTATTGTTCCACCATAAAAATTCAACTCCAATAATTTCTTGTATGTGGTGGAATCTCCATCTGATAACATTTGAGTATACCGCAGCTTTTATTTTTCAATAGATCTACTGAATATAGCTTTAGCTGCGGCAATTTATAAAAAACATTTATATCATTAGGTCAAATATATATGAATATTATTTAAATTATTACAAACCTCTATTCCACCACTTCTTCCAGTATAGTTGATAGTGCATTCTGTGATATGTCTTCGGTGCCATTCCCCAAATACCTCCGGATCCATACAGTTTTTTTACATGCATAAGCCTGTAAAAATTATTATATTAATAATTATATATTATCATAAATAAAAATTACAAACGTTGTAATATTGCGAATAAGCTTAGTAATCCAGTATGAGGCCAGTCTTCAAATAAATTATAGTGCCACCCCATACAAGGATGTATGGCCATGCTTTTGCCAGGATCCATAATATGAAACACTTATATATATTATATCATCTTCTCCGATACTGCTATCTATTTCCCTATATTTTCTTCTCACCAACTCTGTAACATGCTTAAGCATAACAGCCGTTATCTGCATATAAATAATAAAAGTATGTTTATATATTTATAAATTATGTTTATATAAATTATAATGTCAACTAATTTCTACATTTTGTTGAGGTATTTTTTTCGCAATGTTGATAAAAGTATTTGTAACCATCTACTTCAGGTTCAAATGAGATAGTATTGTCTTGAGACAAATGAACACTCCACCACAATATAATGCTCCTCTAACTGCCATGATATTCAGGGGGTGTGATGAATTATTCACTCTCATACCGTTCATCTCTACTTTTCTGATACATCCACACACTGAGTAATATACATCAGTGCTTTTAAGCGACACCATCATTTGAATGGTTTCTGATAGATATTTCACCAGAATGACATACTTTGCAGATTGTCAACTCGAGAACTTGATTTATGGCAATAATTGTCCAGATATGAGAAATTGAAATTCCTTCTTCAAAATTTCCTATAAACATGTCATCATCAAAGCATAGCTTTCTGCGTGATGCAGATACTTGGGTAGGTGTAGATGTAGACATAGATGATGTAGATATACGTGTAGTCGAAGTAGAAGAATGTGGTTTTTTAGATACGTTCTATATAATATATAGGTAATGTAGAATATTAAAAAAATCAGATTCAAAATATTAGTAATAATAATTATTACTTGTCAATTATATATGTATATATTTATGTATACTATAAAAAATACTATAATAAAGTAAATAAATAAAGATAGATATATATATAAGCATTATACAATATATTACTAATATATACTAAATAAGTAGTATTATTTTGTATAATATTTAAATATATATATATATAAAATAACTGACAATAATATACAATACTATTTGTAATGATAATGGTATGTAATATATGTAACTAAATAATATATTAATTATATAGTTCATATATATGAACACAATATATATATAATATTTCTAACTTGTTTCTTTAAAGATCTTGCTTCAATCATATTGTGCATATGTGATTTCCTCTTTGATCTTACCATTTTTATATAAAAGCAAACAAAATAAATACAATAGTAAACTAATATAAATGATATCCAATATGATTAAATATAACTAATAATTACTAATAAATACTAATAACTATAATACAATGTGTATAGTAATATAATAGTACAAATATAAATGAAATTAATGTAAAAAATAGAGACAAATTATAAATATTATAAATAAAAAGCACTAAGTGCGCACCCGTCGTATCTCATCTGTTGTAGGATATTATGCGTTTCCACGTCATCTTCTCTCTCCGCTTCGTTGCAGAATTCCTCCCTCTCAGCCCACCAAGTTTCATATTCGCAGGTCATATTCAACATGTCAGTGTAGTGTTTAATTTTTCTTTCGTTTTCAGCTCCGGGGGGTAGTTTGTATTTCAATATTGGTTCTATACTTTCGGGGTGGGGCGCCTCGGTTTCGGAGCCTCAGTTTCGATGTGGCTTATGACTGCTTGGGACGTTGTCGTAACGCCGTTGTCGTAGATTGTGGAGTCTGCATGATAGAGTGGTTACTTAGGTGCGTGTATGTGCGTATGTGTGTGTACCATTTAATTATTTGGTATTACCTCTAGTAGATTTCGTAGAGTATCCTTCACTGAATTGGAATCTTTCATATACTTGCCAGTTTTAAATCTCTATTTTGTTATGTATTTTTTTTTATATATGACAAATATATTATATGTAAATATATAATGTAAATGTATTAGTTAAATATATTACTAGTTATATTTTTATTATAAAAGTAGTGTTATATTTTAAAAGGAATGAAATACTTTAAAACAATAGAATTTCTAATACCTTTTAAGTGATAAATGGATAATGGATAGTTATCAATAAATTTGTTATATTCAATTATTTCAAAATTATTTGTTTCACTAATGATATAAGCATGATAGTGAACACTATAATATTCAATTTTTAATGTCTTGACAATAAATAATGGTTTCAAGTCAAGTAATATAATATTAACAATTTTAACAAAACTGTATTCATAATTAATAATTGATGATATAACTGCATTATCAATGTTATATAATATACCCTCTATAGTGACAAATTTAACACTATCAATCATTTGTAAATTGTTATTTATTTTTACTGGTAAAAAATATGTATGTATTTTTTTAAATTTTTAATACTTATTATCAGCTATTAAAAAACATTTTCTATTTTGTTTTAATGCTTGATATTTTTATTTATGTTCAGCCATGCTTTTCATAACATTAATTTTATTCTTGGATCTAGTAATAATTTGCTTAAAGAATGAATGTTCAGATTCAATCCGGATGTATTTAAGTATTCCAAGTATTTATTAGAGGACCAAAATGTTCAATATTCATTGGTAAATGAATTGAATAATGTCTTTTTGGTTTGATAGTAATTAAAGGAAACATATTATGGAATATACTATTTTAAGATTCAATTACAATTTTTAGATATTCTATATCACCGGTATTAAAAGATCTTGCACATAATGCATCGACTAGTGATATAGAATCTAATAATAAACCCTATGTGTCATTACCCGCAGGTATGTAACTTCCAATGATAAGAGGAAGTAAGCGTAAAAAACACCACATTTATGACTAAGTGAATTTTAACTTTACTTTACTTGAAATATAAATTACTTCTGAAGGCTTATTTTTGTTATCCAAATATAAAAAATTAAAATCTTATCTGAACATTATTAGCATTAAATTCAGAAAAATTATGTCTTTCAATCTTGCATGTTCGACAAGGTCTTTTAGTTTTAGCAAAAGATTCCACAAACCCACCTATAATATGTGCAGCAAGATTATCACATGTTATAAATGATATGGTTCCTAAAAAGTTATGCTCAGTACCATTAAATGTAAATGTTATACCAATAATCTCTAATAACTTTAAATCATCCATTAAAGGTTTTATTATTTTAGAGAAACCATATTTTATAACTAAATTATGATTACATAGGAAGACTAATTGTATATTATCTAATTGCGATCGATATTTTCGGCTTAAATTTCCTAAAACATAATAACAGCCACCGATCTTATATTTATTTCTACTACTTCCCAATACATTTGTAATTGAAAACTCATCATAATATAACTGTATCTGAAGTGAATTTGGCAATTTATTAAAAAATTCATTATTTTTAAAGTTTATTCCATCTTCCTAATTTTCAATATTATCGAATTTTTTTTCTCTAAAAATATCATCTAATACACTTTTATTTTTCAAAAAAACTATTAGGGTCTCTAATATCGGAACATAATGATAAGTATCTTTGACTGTTTGATCATTTGTTGATAACAGTATTTCATTGGGCTTAACATATTTTAAATTAGTATCAATATATTTTTCAAGTAAATAATTACTTGAAATTGTATCTAATCCCCCGAGTATATTTAAATTATGTTTATCAAAAATTGTTGTTATGGTGAATTCATATTTTTTATTACATTTATTATTGAGGTCGATTAGTTGTGATAATTTTTTAGATGTATTAATACAAGTTTCTATCAACTAATCTCTTTTCTAGTAAATGAATTGCAACATTGTGTTTAAAATTATTAGAAAAACGAATATCATCATTATTGTAAATTATATATACATTATAATCATTATTATTTGAAATTATATCTACATTATTATTTTGCAATGGAATATTATTATCATCATTAGATTGGCTGTAATGGTTTCATTATTTAATGATGTTTTATTTCTTGTAAAAAAATGTTCTCTATTAAATAACATATGTATTTTTTTAATATGATTTCTCAATGTTCTTTGATTTTTCAAATATTGTAAACATACTGGACATGATATAGTTAATTGTGGATGAATAAGTATAAAATGTTCTAATAAAAAATTATATTTTTTTAATCTGAAATTATTACAAAATGAACAAGTAAACATTTCAAAATGAATAAGTTAATATTAATATTATATATAAGAAATTATTATTTTTAAAATGGAAATTTTGATTTGGCAAAATTTAAATATTAATTATGATAGTATTAAGATGAAATCATATTATTATTGAATAACTAAAAATAAAAATCTTATTTAAAAATATATATATAATTTTTTTTAAATTGTTTTACTGCATTTCATTCAAATTACTTATTTGTGTATATATATATTTATTTTTATATATTCATTATTCTTAACAATTTATAAATGTTGTATTATACATATAAAGTTGTATATAAGTATTAATTGTATTTTATATTATTTAAAATTACAATATTTCATTTTTGAAAATTACTTTACTGAATTTCATTCAAATGAATTATTTCCGTATATATTTTTATTATAATATGTGCATATATTTTTTTATTATATCTTTATATTTTATTATACATATATTTTATACCTATATTATACATTCTTTGTATGTTATGCATAATAGTTTCCGGTATGATTTATTTTCAAAAGCTAGAATTTTCTTGGTTATATTAGCATTCAAAGTCCACGATTCACAGCCATAAGTCAATATTGATAAAATCAATGATCGATATAGATTGTACTTTAGTTTGAATCTGATATGAGTGCTCTTCCAGATAGTGGTTAATCTCACCATAGCCGATGTTGCTTGCGCCAGTCTTATTCTTACTTCCTGATCACATGTTCCATTTTTTGTAAGAGTTGCACCTAGATATTTGAATTTTTCTACTTCCAGTTTACATCCGTAAAGATATATATCTGCATGTTGATTTTCGTTGCTGTTTATCATTACTTTACTTTTTTCGATACTAATTTCCATGCCGTATTTTCTAGTGTTATTTGAAAGTTTGTCCGTAAGCGCTTGTAGTTCTTGGGTATTTTCAGCAATTAAGTCTATATCATCTGCGAATCTTAGGTTTGATATTGGAAAACCGCCAATTGATATGGATGAAGTATGGTTATTCTGTATATCGGCCATTATCTCTTCAAGAAATACATTGAATAGTACAGGTGATAGAAGATATCCCTGACGTACTCCAACTGTTGTTTTGAATCTATTGCCTTTTATCTATACTAAGATCTCTACCATATTTTTTTTCTATGGCATCTGTGAATATATTTTATTATAATATTATATTAAATATATATTTAATTTATAGTTAATATAGTAATATTTCTATAAAACATTCAATAATTAAACTAACCGATAATAACTCCACATAGTGGACTACATTTAAACTTTAACCTCTTCTCTTTACCCATTCCACAATAATTATATTCTTTCCATTTAAGATCAAGATGCCGCATAATTGATCTGGCATAATCTTCGTTCAATTGAGCTTAATATTGCCAAAACTGTTTTCAAATGATTGATATTAAAAGTAATTTTTAATTGTAAAATATCTTATATGTTATTGATATAAATGTAGGTACATTATAGTGCTCTAAATGAACTCAGATAGTTCGAACAAGTTTCGATCAGTATCAAAACAAATTTGGTTTCGAACTTCACAAACTTTGAACTTTGAATTCAAGTATATAACTTTCGATCATATATTTGATAATAATATAATTAAGATTAATATGTAAACTCAAATGATATTTTAAGCATAACATGCATGAAAATAGATAGGAAATAATACATTTATTTATAATTACTAACTTCTATCAGTAGCCGATAACTCACTGGTTGACTGAATGTTGGGAGATAATGGTGTATGGTTAGGATATATATGTGGTGGTGTATTATTTTGTATTATATATTGTTGTGGTTGTAGTTGTTGAAGTTGATGTATCTGTCGATGTTGCAGTTGTATTTGATGTTGTTGTTGTTGTTGTTGTTGTTGTTGTTGTTGTTTGCGGCGTAGCATCACAAGGACCAAAGTCCATGTGCGAATGCTAGCACAGCCTCAGGTGATTCCACCAAGACTGATAACGGAGGCGCCGCTCCCCCAAATCCGCGAATGCGCTTTCCCACTGTGGCCGGGCATTCCTGAAGCCAATGCTCCAAGGTCTCCGCTTCTCCTTCGCAGAAAGGACACTGAGGTGAGGAATCACTTATAATACTTCTGTAGGCGGCTAATCTTTTGCAGTGGCCGCTGCGGAGTTGCGCAAGAAGAACAGCTTCCTTTCTCGGAAGCAGGATTCTATCCCGTCTTCCATCGTACACAGCCTTCGTCCTCTCATGGCTTATAGGAGGATCCGTGATTTCCTGGATGATTCGAGACATAGCAGCTCGGAATGAGATTCCCTGGTACCCGTCAGTCCTTTGGTCCATTGAGTTGGCCGCTTTCCCCGCTTCCTCATCCGCCCAGACATTACCTATGAGTCCGCAGTGACCTGGAACCCATTGCAGAAGGACACTGCATTTAACTCTGGCGAGATTTTTTCTTAACTCGTCCAGGAGCCTTCCGTCCTTCCTACCTGAGCCCTCGATGGCGATTAGCGCCGACTGGCTGTCTGAGCAGATTACGCAGACGGAGGAATCTGCCGCATATCGCAAGATCCACTCCGTTGCCAGTATTAGCGCGGCTACCTCAGTGTCGTATGAGCAAGTCCATCTACAGCCTTTGCAGGAGCTAGAGTGAATTCTGCATGGGTTGCTGGCCGCACCAGTAGTGATAACGGCAGCGCTTCCTCCATTCGAAATACCTCCCTGGGCTGACCCGTCCGTGTAGATGGTGTAGTCTGCCTCTCCTGCAGCACCACTTGTTGTTGTTGTGGGCGGCATTGCGTCACATGGACGTGAGTTCATGTTCATACGCTAGAACAGAGAGTGGATCGTCCACTAGGACTGTTAAGGGAGGTGCCGCGCCCCCAAACCTGCGGATTCGTTTAACGGCCGTCTCCGGGCATTCGCATAGCCAATGCTCGAGTGTCTCGAACTCATCGTTGCAGTGTGGACATAGTGGGGATACATCATGGTTGATGACATTTCTGTAGGCGGCCAGCATGTGGCAGTGTCCACTTCTTAGCTGCGCTAACAGTACAGCATCGCGCCTCTTGAAACTCGGAGTGTCGGGTATCGGATCATTTTTTTGTTGTTTATATATTTTTTTTGTTTTTTCTGTGATGCCTTTTTTGTTTCCGTATATTTCTTTTGTGCGGGTGTGAGTCGGTGGAGGGTCTTGGATTTCTCGAAGAATTAGGCATTTTGCTGCGGCGTAGATATGCTGGAGGAGGGTTGACAGTCCGGTCCTGTGATCATTGCAGCTTCGTTAGCCGCTTTATCCGCCCATTCGATCCCAATGAGGCCACAGTGGCCTGGGACCCATTGGAGAAATATCTTGGAGGTCAGGGATGCGAGGTTGTCGCGAATGCTCGCGATAACCGTACCGTCATCCTTTCCAGATTCGTCGAGGGCTGATAGTGCTGACTGGCTGTCTGAACATATAATGTAGTGGTCTACTGGCTCGCTTGCTTTTATCCAGTCTCGCCATTAACAGTGCCGTGACTTCTGTCTCGTAAGACGACGTCCAAAGGCTTCCTTTCCTGATGATGGTTTCTATGATTTTCGGATCGCTGGGTGGTCCCGTAGTAATGACCGCAGCGCTGCCTCCATTCTTTAGGCCGGCTTCCGCCGAGCCATCGGTGTAGATGGTAATGGGTGCTGAGCCGAGGTGAACGATAGATGAGATGGCGTCTGCGATTTGTGCTTCTTTGCTTTCATTTTTCTTAGAGTTGTTCATCAGGGTGGGGTTTATTTTCAGTCTGCCGTTTGACATCCAGTGCCATGGAGCAAGTCCAGGGCCTGGAAGAGGTGTTCTACTGAGGTCGTTCAAGCCGAGTTTGTTGCATTCTTCTTTAGCCATGTCGCTCCACGAATTACGTTTCCATCGATGAAAGACCGGAGACTCAAAGAGTAATCTTCTCGGATTTGACCAGGGAAGTCTGGCGGACTTTTCCCATGCGACGGCGCTGTTCCGTTTGATCGTTGTCTCAAAAGAGGTGATACCGGCTTCTAGTCGTAGGCATTGTAGGGGTGTGTCAGATAGTTGTCCGGTTAGCGCGCGTAGGGCTCTATTTTGGACTCTTTCCAATAGGGAGACGTTGCTTTTTGCTAACCACGGTTGCCAGGCGGGAGCACAGTAGTTCAAGACGCTGTGTATTATGGCGTGGTAGATGCGGAGTAAATCAGTTCTGCTACATCCCCAGTCCTTGGAAGCCAGTGCTGATAGAATTCGTATTCTTTTCATAATTCTGGCTTTTGTCTGGACTGCATGCTGGCTGAAGGTCAGTGTGCGGTCGAAAGTGACGCCAAGGAAAGTAGGGGTGGGGTTTACTTTGAGGGTCTGACCGTCTAATGTAATCTCGGGGGACCATTTAGCCTCACCAGGGCATGTTGAGAAGAGTGTGGATTCACATTTCGAGGGATTTAGAGTCAGCTTGTGTTTTGTTGACCAATTTGCAATGTTGGTGACTGACGTCTGTACTAAATTCTGAGCAGTTTCCTTATCTCTATGCTGCGCCCAAACGGCAATGTCGTCTGCGTATAGGCTGACTTGGACTCCTTTTGGTAGAACATCATTGATTCCGTCGATGAAGAAGAGGAAGAGCAATGGTGATAGAACGGCACCCTGGGGGACACCTTGGTGAAGTTTAAAACTTTTTCCGGGGATGCCATCGATTCTAACTTGTGCTCTTCTGTCACCCAGGAAACCTCTGATCCAGTTGACCATGGCCAGCGGAACACCTTTTCCAATCATAATTTCTAGTAGTCTGTTCCTCCAGACTTTATCGAACGCCTTACTAAAATCTAGAAGTGTTAGGATACTTCTGCAGGGCGGGGAAGTCTGGAAAGCATTAATTATTGACTGAGTGAGTCTTAGTACCTGGTCTTCGCATGAGCGTAGAGCACGGAAACCAGCCTGATCATTGGACCACCAGTTGTTTGTTTCAGCGAGGTGCGTCATCCGGTTTGCCACCATCCTTTCCATGGTCTTGGCAACACATGAAGTTAATGAGACAGGACGGAATGAATCGATTTCACTCGCTGGTTTACCCTTTTTTAGAAGGGGGACTATAATTGCCTCTCTCCAGCATGAGGGACAGGAACCATTTTTCCAAGAGTCATTGAAGATCGACAGAAGTAATTCCAGTGCTTTTTCGCCTAGTGATTTCAGGAAGCGGGCTTCGATTTTGTCCTTGCCTGGGGCGCCTTTTGACTTCATAGATTTGATAGCTTGAGACAGTTCTGTTGAGCTGAAAGGTTTGCAGCATTCTTCGTCTGCGCGTGGCGAGTTTAGAAGCTTTCTCAGCGGTTTCTTGAGCCGTTCTGATTTTTCAATGTTCAATCTGCTGATTGCAGCGTATCTTTTCATAAAAGCATCTGCCTTAGCTTTGCTTGTGGTGTATCTTTTGGTGTTGTGTATTAGAACCTCATTTTTGATGCTGTTTGCGCTCCTTCCGCTCAACGACTTAATGGTTGCCCATATTTTGTTCGGGTCGGAGCTAGAGGAAGCATCGGAGAGGAAGTCTTTCCATTTGTTCTGCTTACTTTCCGTGATGAGTGTGCGTACTGTGCTTGTAGCTTCAATCCATTCTCTGCGTTTGGTTCGTACTTGCCTCCGGAGTCGGTTTCTCACTTTCACTGCTTCACGAATCTCCTTAGACATCCAACCTTTGCTGTTTTTCGTAATCTTTACTTTTCCGATGTGTATGGAAGCGGAGTTAAGAATGCAGGAGTTCAGGAAGGACAATCGGGTGTTAAGTGGCATTTCTTTGACGAGGTTTGCTTGTTCGGAGATGGCGACTTCGATGTGATCCTTGAAACCTTTGAGGTTTGCTTTACCTCAGTTCCACCTTAGTGCTGTGATGGGGGTGGGGTTGAGAGTATGAATGTGGCATTCTATAGTATATAGTATAGGGAGGTGATCAGACCCCATGCATTCTGCGATGGACCATTCAATGATTCCACTTCTAAGCCCATCCGATCTTCAGGCTGCCACTGATCCCACATGTATGAGTGGATATTGAGGTCGCCTCCGATGATCGTGTCCTTGTTGGTGGGGAATTCGGAAATATTAAATTCAGAGCCTCGTTGTTCTCCTCTTGTCGGTGGACAGTATACGTTCGCGAAAACTAGATGTTTATTTGCTTTTGTATTTAGTATTATGGCGAGATACTCGAGTAAAGAGCCAGGGACATTTGTTGGGTGGTCAATGGTCGTGAAAGGAAGGTCATCCTTTATGAATGTGATCAGTCCACCGCCTTTATCTGTTCCTCTGTCTTTTCTGACTGTTGAGTAGTCTGGGATGAGAGGGAGTTTATCAGTCGCTCTGAGTTTTGACTCCTGAATCATGATAACATCCAACTTTAGCTTGTTGGCTGTGACTGTGAATGATGTTGTTGTTGCGGTTGTATTTAATGTAATGTTGCTGTTGTTGTACTTGATGTTGCGGTTGTTGGTGCGGTTGTTGGTGAGGTTGGTGATGCGGTTGTTGTTGTTGCGGTTGTTGATATTCTGATGTTATGGTTTTGTTTTTTTTTAGTTGGCCACTTATATATTATAGATTTATCGCTTTCTAAAATTATGGATTTTTATTATAAATAAATTAAAAAATTAAAATAAATGATTAACCAATATCTTTGTCAGAACTCAAAGCTGGAAATTATTTTAATAATTTATTTTGTTTGGGTGGCTGATGAATTACTGCTTCTGTATATTATATGGTAGCCAGTAATTAATATTACACAAATATAAATACTTTAATTATCAAATAATAATATGGAATTATAATATGGAATATAGAATATGACTGTATATTGTAGAAATGTAAAGAATTAAACTTTAATTATCAATGTATCCGAATGTATGTTCGAAATTCTTAATTCTAATCCTATACTATATATATATATATATATATATATATAATATATGTATTTAGGTTTACATTAATGTTGAATAATTTTAATAATAGTTATTTTAAGCAAGTTTAAAGAATAATAAATTATAATCATTTGACAAGTATATATATTTGTGTAATAACTTAAAAATAAAATTAACTGAAATTATTAAAATCACCGATTTTCCTGATAATAATGAATGTATTATTAAAGTCATCTTAAACGAATTAACCGTCTACATGATAATACTTATTCGTATCCATATATGTATCTACTATATATTATACATATATATATACTATATATTATATCAATATTTAATGATTTATTATATATATATATTCATATAAGAACTGTATAATTATGAAATAAATTTAATTTAATAAGGCGTAAGAGATTATTAAATAAATTGTAGGAGGTATACCTCGTTTATACATTAATGACAATTATATTACTTATATATAATAATGTATAAACAAATATATTATTTATTTGTATATCAATATAAAATAATATTGTATTGAAAATACACCTATTTTCTGAATTTATTTTATTTATTTCATTATTAAATAAATATATTTTGATTAAAAATCAATACAATATTATTATACAATATTATATGCAGATAGGCTCATGGGGAAATAACAAAATAAAATTAACTAAGTACATATTTTTTATTGAAATATATTTATTGATTTGTAACTAATTAAATAAATGTTATTTTCAAATTTATGTATATTTCAGATAGCCCACAAGTATTATGTTTATATTTTATTGATTTAAGTTATAATTTCCATTTATTTTCAGACATATGTATATTTCGGATAGTCAACAAATAATATTTGTATTTAATATTTTTTTTAAATAATACAAATGGTATAAAATAAAATTATTTAAATTAAATTATAAATTGTTGATTTATAAATTATATTAAAATAAATAAATGTAATTTATTATAATTCTATATTATATATATATACAATAAACAGATATCAGGCTAGAATTTAATTATATAATTTAATGTTTTACCCAATGGTATATACTAAATAGTATTTAGTAAATACTCATATTTTCATTCAAATAAATATACAACTAAATATATTTATATGGAATAAATGTATAATTCCATATTATATTGAAATACATTTATTGCATATTGATTAAAAATAAAATATTTAGTACACATTTTAATACAATTTTAATATAAAGCTAGCTTTTTAATCTTATTGGTAATATTGAAAACATTGAATATTAATATATTTTCAAATAGATACTAGATAGTTAGTTAATATATTAATTTATAATTAAAGAATAATATAAAAATTATATTATTATTAATAAAATATATATTTTATATTTATAAATAAAAATACTAATAGTGTACAATATAACATAATTATACTTTCCCATTATACATATATTTATATAATGTTGGCTACACTATGTATCATATACAATACAATACATTAAATTGAACATGTATAATAGACTAATTTGATGAATAATTTATTATCATTTTTTTGGATTTTTTTTTTTAATTATATATATATATACATATGTATATAGTATATATATATAAATACAAACCAAAATCACGAGAGGGGGTTTCATTTGCAGCCAGTATATCGGAATGTTGGGCAATACCTTGGACGGAATCTGTATATTATTATTATACTCATATTATGTAAATATATATTAATATTATATATATATAAACCAATTTCACGAGAGAGGTGTTCATCACTAGGCGGCATACTAGGTTGAATAAAACTTTGACTTGGCAAATATTCACTTTCAGTGAATATATTTTCATTAATCGGAATTTTTCCAGTTCTTTTGAATGCATTTATTGCCACCGTTATAGAATTAATTTCAATGGTCGCAAGATTATAGATCCCTACCAAGTCATGTAATTGGATATTACCTTTTGTTCTCATGTGATATTCTAGTATTTTGTTAGTGTATGTTTTTAACGGTCCCATATAACCGACATCTAACGGTTGCAGCTTGTGTGTGGTATGTGGAGGAAAACATAAAATATCAATATAATTTTTTCTCGCCATATTTATAACATCTATATTTTTTATATGGGTTGAATGGCCAACCAAATGTAATAAAACCCAATTGGTTGGGCCTGGTTTTGAGTAATTAATGAAATGCCGCATCCATACCGAAAAGATTTCCTTCATCATCCATCCACTCTTATTATACTCGAATATAGAATCTGTAGGCGCCCCGTTTTGAAGTTCCATATTCATACGTACACGAGGGAATATGAATAGAGGTGGGATCATCACTCCTTCCCCATTAAAGCATACTTCAACTGCCATTCCTTCACCTCGTTCTGCTGTTGTACGTATGCCAACCTAAGGATTAATTAGTATAATTTATATACAATATTAAATAAATACAAACTTGTCGCTTTCCTCTCTGAGAAAAAAGGTTCGCATGTCTACTCGGAACTGTTTATACACTACTCGCAACATTATATATCTGACTGGGTGTATATGCATGCTTGTCCATTAGTGTCTTTAAAAGTTCGAAAAATGAATGCACCACATCCTTACAGAATCCTCTAGCTCTTGCTCCTATGTAATTGTAGTATATATATATATTACAATATATTTGTAGTAGGTTTTAAATTCATATACAGTGCGCTCTCGATATACCGGCACCATCGGGAATGAGGAATTGTGCCGGTATATCGAGAGTGCCTGTATATCGATCTAGCAGAAAATAAATAATATATGAAGAAGAATATTAAATATTATGTTTATTATAATGGTATAAAATAGGTATAAACACGTATAAAATGGTATACAATATTATTATAATGGTATGAAACGAATGCAAAATAAAATAAAATGAACTACTTTTAATTATTATAATGGTATAAAATAGGTATAAACTCGTATAAGATGGTATAAAATATTATTATAATGGTATGAAACGAATGCTAAATAAAATAAACTATTTTGAATTATTTACTAAAGATAAAGTAGTTTGCTTTTTATTATTAATACATAATATATCCAAACGTTTAGATAATAAATTTAATAAATGTATATCATTTGAATCTTTGGAGTAACATTCAAAGTATGCCGTTTCAAAGTATGAATCATAGTGAGCAATTTTGGGAAATATGTATATATATGCCGGTATATCGATTACAATTCGACTTTTGTGCCTTGATATTAGGCGCCGGAGCCGGTATACGAGTGCCGGTGCATCGAAAATTATTATCATTGAAGAGATAGGTAAGAAATCGGTCATTCAGAGATGTGCCGGTATAACGCGTTTGCCTGTGTATCGAGAGCCGGTATATCGAGAGCACACTGTATATATATATGTAAATACAATTATATGTTAGTCAAGCACTTGTGTATGCATTATTATTTGTGATATATGTTTTAATAAATTAATTATATAAACATATATTTGTTATCCCAGAAGAATAATTATAAAGTTATTTTTTTAATAGTATGGTTAATATTGAAAACATATATATATTAATAATTTTTTAACACATTAAGTGCCGCATAAATATGCTGTCCTTAAATAACTACTAGAAAATAGTTAATATATCAATTTATAATTAAATAATACTATAAAATGGAATTATTAATAATAAATCATATAGGTTATATTTACAAATTACTAATATTGTACAATATAACATAATTATACTTTCCCATTATACATATATTTATATAATGTGGGATACAATATGTGTATCATATACAATTCAAAAATTAAATTCAACATGTATAATAGACTAATTTGATGAATAATTTATTATCATTTTGTTATCATTGTTTTTAAAATTATATGTATACATATATGTATATACAATATACTATATATATATATATATATATATATATATATATATATATATATATATATATATAATTTGAGCATTTGTTTAATTTAATTAATAACATATGTTTTTTATTAAACATTTTATTTGTTAGATTTATACACTACTAATTGTCATGTATTATTGTTATGTACTATATGTCATATACTAGTATAATGGTATACAACTTATTATAAGTATGGCACTGTATTAATAACACATAATCAAATACAACACTATATATATTAAAATATCTTACCTGATGTTTGTTCCGGAGTTCTAAGAGTGAGACAAGGATATCTATTCCTGAAGCCCCTTAACCAATCTTTTCCTGCCATTTTATTTTCAATATTGAATCGATGTTCAATGCAATTTTTATTTGCCATTTCATATGCCATCTTTCGGACATCCGTGCAAGTAACGGTAAACATAAACATTGAAATTAAATATTTATAGTAAATATTTATTGAAAGTATGATATGATGTAACGTGATAGTACGTTGTGCTAGAGGGGAAAGTATGAAATGATATAACGTGACAGTACGGTGGTCTGAAAGTATGATATGATTTAACGTGATATTACAATATGATATAACGTGACAGTACGGAGTGCTGAAATTATGATATGATGTAACGTGATAGTACGTTGTGCTAGAGGGGACAGTATGATATGATATAAATTGACAGTACGGTGGTCTGAAAGTATGATATGATGTAACGTGACATTACAATATGATATAACATGACAGTACGGTGTGCTGAAAGTATGATATGATGTAACGTGATAGTACGGTGTGCTAGAGGGGACGTCTTCGGTCTTCGGTTGCGCTGTTTGAATAAACGGGGTGTAATGTATACGATAAGGGGTTTCTTAATAGTTGTGAAATGGAACGACAAAATTACAAACAACAAATTTAATAAAACTATTTTAGAATATTATTATTAAATTATTTGTAAAAAAAAATGTATTCAAATATATATCTCTAAATATATAATCTAGTACATGTATATATATGAAATACGTGTATATATGTTATAGGGGATTACATGTTATAGGGGGTTCACATCAACTCCGGTTTTCTAGTTAAGATAGTAAAGCATGTACTTTGTATAAGTCTATGACTTCTTGAGGAATCTATTTGTATCAGCTATTTGTATTGTATTCAATATATATATATATATATATATATATATATATGAGAATTTATATTATAAAGTGAGTCTGCAGATATATCGATTAATGTAATAATGTAATAATGTCGAATTGAATTTAATTATATTCGGTCATTATGTAATATCGATATAAAGTTTATAACACACACATATATATATATATATATATATATATATATATATATATATATATATATATCAGTTATGCCAGTATCTATTTATAAATTAATGTAACCAAAAATACATAACATTCCAATTTCTAGAAATCAGCTCACTCCATGAATGAAACCAAAACTCACAAATAATTAAATGTTAGGTTGAAATTCCTGTAATCCTCAAATAGCAACTGAGTTAAAATCCACTTAGTATACGATACCTTGACGAGGTTTAGTGGCTCCTATTAATAGGTCCAAATTCGTATTAATGAGTAATTCATAAAAATGAATTACTTATTACAATATTTAAATTGATAAATTAATTAACGTTTCTCCAGATATTAAAAATATTATTAGAATATATATTATTAATACCTACATTTATTAATTTCTATAATTTATTTAGGTATATTTTATGAAATATATAGTCAACTTAGAGTCAAATCAGGTACCATATATCGAAATAACTACAAAACTATCACCCGGGCGTAACATTAGTAATTATAATGTATACTAATTTTAATATTTTCTCTTGAAAAATAATAATAATTTTAATAATAATGATATCAAATAATAATATTTGCATTAAATTTATAAAAATATTACATACATTTAATTCAATATTTGTACACTCTTTTTTTTTATAAATATATATAAATATATATTACATATTAATAAGTTAATTATCTTAACATAAATGTTATTACCTATATGGATATTAGTAGTATTATTTTTTGTAAAAATTATAATTACTTATTACTAATTGATATAATTACTGGTATAATTCGTTTATTATTATCTCTATTCCACGATAAATGAAGTATGCCTACATCACTTCGATATTAAAGAAACATAATCTTGATTCTTCCAAACTATCCAACTATCGCACTGTTTCGCAATTAACATACATTTATAAGACTGGAACGCATAGTTTCGTGTCAGCTTATTGATTATATCATATATAACTACATTGCTTTCATAGTGCATATCTTCCCAATCGTAGTACATAAACTGCCTTATAATAATTAATTATAAAACTATTATCATACTATCTATGGATAACAAGGATTCTTATTATTTGTTTCTTCTTGACCTGTCTGGTGCCTTTGATACGTTACACTACAACTTGCTAGAAAACCACTTTCTAGCAAACATTTCCGGAAATACTGATATTGGGACCCCTTAACACATCTCGTATGTATCGTGTTTCACTTTATATTTGTCTCAGGTATTTATTAATTCTTTGTATACTGTTAGACCTATTCATACTGTATGTGTGGGCCTATCACTATTTTCATGCGCATAAATGATGTCGTAGGGGAGAGCGTGGCAGATTGACTATATGGGCAGGTTGAGCCATCTCAATTATTTCTGTTATTAATGAATATCTTAATGTAATTTTTAATACATGTATATTTTTAACACACACCTATAGTTAGCATTATTATACCAAATAAAAAATTATTTATTTTAACTATTTAAAATATTATTTAATTATTAATAGGGGAAATTCTCCGATTATTGTAGTCTAATGATTATTTGTAATAACTTATTCAATATTAAATATATTTAATTGAAATTTTATAATTAGAGTAATATTATGGCAATGAATTATGTTGCTATTTTAAATTTTTTATATAATTATATTTACAAGAATAAACCGGGGGGTCAGTAATCGGATACATGTACCTAATACTAATAATTTATTTAGTATTGAATTTATGTTTTGATAGTAATATTAAATTTAAATTTTAACCTTATAGTAATTATATTAAAATAGTGTATATTATTATTTAATATTTATGTATCAATGGGTCGGTATTAGAGTAATTTAGAGGGTCGGTAATAAGATAATAATATGGGTTGCTATAATTAAGATATATTGGTTAATAGTAATTCAAATTAAATTATTTTTATAATAGTTATAAACATTTTATTGATCTACAATATCTTGTGCAGTATTAAGTTTTCTGTTAATTAATAAAGATTTACAATGATTTAAAAAAAGTTATTATTCAAATATTTAATGAATAAAAACAGAATATTTCATTTTATCAAATAACAATTGTAGGATTGAATATTTTTAAAAACAAAATACTTATTCATATTTATCATTAAATTATTAACATTGCATGTATATATATAATTTTTTGATATCTCTTTTAGTTACTGAGATACGTAAGGGGGTCGGTAATCGGAGACTTTCCCCTATGTTATGAAAAACTCGTTGGTGGGACAGTAAGTTTAAATTTGATATTATTAATATATGTTGTAATAACATAGCATTATTAATGGTATATAAATAACGTATATTTAATATACCATATATTATAAAATAAAAAATTCAAAAATTATCATTTACAAATTAATTAGATTTTTTATTTATTTATTTGATTTAATTCTTATAATTATGTATTATATTAAAGTATATATATATATATATATATATATATATATATATATATATATATATATATATATATATATAGTATTTATATGCGTATTAATGTATATTGATATGCATTGATTTTTGTATTTGTATATATATATATATTTAAGTTGTATGCACATTAGCTTCTGATAGTATATAATATATACACCGTAGTAAGAAACCACAGCCAACGCGTATAACTAATGCGAATTAGATACATATGCCTGATAGAATGATTAGCTAGTAGTATAGGTAACACTATATATGTAGTCATTAATTGCTATTACTGATACTGTCACTAAGTAGTTTTTTTCATACATTAAATTCGTACATTTATTAAAAAAAAATAATTTATTTTTCATCCATTTTTACCAAAGATTCTGAACTATTTTTTTCTGATAAATAAGATAACTCGACTCGGTTAGACTAGAGAAACTATTCGTTACTAAACTTTACTAGACTAGATAATATAGACTATATTATACTAACTTAGATTAGACTAGATAAAAATATGTCTAATCTTTGTAACAAGTGCAACGTTACTATCAAAATAACAGCTAACACTTTCCTAACCGAGTGTTCACACTATCTATAGCTCATTTGTCAGGATTGCAATGATATACCTATAAAAATTGCAAAAGTGATACAGGGAAATAGTGACATAGGTGTAACCTGGAAATATATAAGTTGCCGATTGAACTGCATACCACTTAATTTATCAACAATTAAAAAAAAAAACTTAAACAAATTCAAGACTCTATTTGCGAAATCAAAAATAAATCTTCTGAGACTGATAAACCATTATGGTCAAGTATTGTCAAAACTTCCCTGATTGAACATAAGAAAGAAACAGATAACACACAACAAGATACATTTTTCCGAGAAAGCAACCATATCATTCACGGTGTCGACAACTCTAATGACCCTAAAGTATTTGTAAAAGAACTAATATAGGAGCAACTCAAGCTCACAATAATACATTTAAGTATTATATGTATCGGAATTATTACAGATGACGCTACAGAGAATACAAAGAATACAAAGAATACAAAGAATCTAATCCGCATAAGATACAAATGCATATCTGACAAAGAAATTGTATCAAAATCACTTAATCTTTAAAAAGATGCACCGAATAAATTCAAATCCATAACAATTGCTGATTACCTAACATTAGAACAACAAAATGATCGACGACAATTAATCAAAGAGGCAAATGAACTAAATGAAAAAGAAAAAGAAACTGAATCGGATATAAAACATGTGATAAGATACAATCGTTATTCAAAAAACCACTTTATAAAAATGCTGAAACCTCCAGAGAAAAAAGACCAAATGGAGTAATACAATGTGTATTATTGAATGCATATTCGGTATGTAACAAATCGTTAACTTTGATCCAAGTTTTCAATGAAAATAATATTGACATTGCATTTATCACGGAAACTTGGTTGAAAGACAACGATACTCATATCATATCCGAATTATCTAAACCACCATACATCTTCAATAGCTACCCTCGTATAGGTCATGCGGCATCGGAATACTTTATAAATCAACAATATCATTAACTACTTCAAAATACTTGCTTACATCTTCAGCTGAAATAGTAATTTGTTCTTTTTCTTGCCGAGGCTCAGTGATCATAAAAACTATAATTATATATCACCAAACTTGGATTTAAAACAATTCCTTGCCGATTTCACATTACACATTCAACCAATTATCACTAAAAATACAATTATACTAGGTGATTTAAATATACACGTCAACAATACAATACTGAAATCATCTATTCTGTTCAATTCAACATTGATTAAAAATTCATTACAGCAACACATCAAATTTCCAACTAACGTTCATGGAAATACATTAGATTTGATAATAACCAGAAATAATTCTCATATTACATCTAACTATTCTTGTTCAAAACTAATTTCAGACCACTATGCTATTAAATTCTTGATCAACTCTGTAACACCCAAACGACCAAGAAAAACAATAACATATAGAAAGTTATCACTAATAAATTATATTGATTTCTCCTATGATTTACATCTAAAACTATCCGAACATTCACTTTATAACCACTCGAAAACCTGAATACATCTTTAATTTCAACATTAAATGCGCATGCACCAACAAAAACTACTACCATAACAGAACGCTCTAACAACGAATGGTACACAAATGAATGTGCAGAACATAAAAGATTATTACGTAAACATGAACAATTTTATAGAAAGTCACTGTCATCAAATGATCTTAAACAGAAACCTACAACATGAACATAATCTGATGTTATTACTGGCAAAATCGGAATATAATTCTAACAAAATAATAAATGCTGGACATAATCTGAAAATACCATTTGAAATTTCAAACGATCTTCTTGGAAAAACAACTAAACGGATACTTCCTGATTTAAACGATGACGTATGCGCAAACTCTTTTCATAATTTCTTTCGATTAAATTTACAGACAATCATAGATTCCTTACCTATATGCACTTATTCATATCAACCTCTGAATAGTGACATTCAAATTATTGACAGTTTATCCCCATTCTATTGAAACAATTGAAATTTTAATACGAACTATTAAATCAACATCAAAAGAAGATCCTCTACCATTGAAATTACTGCAGTCTCAAGCATCTACACTAGCTCCGTATCTCCTTCAGATAATCAAGTGTTCATTCGAATCAGGTAATTTTCTTGCTTCTATGAAATTTTCATCAACAATACCATTGATCAAGAAACCTGGAAGCGATAAGAATATCCTGAAAAATTATCGACCTATTTCTCAACTTACTGCTTTCTCCAAACTCCTCGAACGAATTGTTTCTACACAAATAATCAGTCATCTATTAGCTGCAAAAGTACTTCATCCTCACCAAAGTACTCATATGCCCGGACTGAGCACAGCCCTATGCCGTATAAATGATGATGTTCTAACAATAAAACCTGTTCACTCATTTATTTTTAGATTTATCTGTTGCCTTCGATACGCCCATAGTAAAACTATCAGGTTTATCATATGGTCAATATGCCCCGTTTATCATTAAACATTTTATTTATTAAATTGGTTAAAACAGGTCATCTAACCTTTCCTAATCTAACCTCTTGCCTTAAAAGTTTCATTAGTTTTGATATTAATCTTGGTGCATATACTTGTTAATAACTAATAAATATAAATATATAACTCTAACTATTAACTATGTTTATTTTTTAAATATATCTTTAATTTTGCATTTTTCTACCTGGATCAACCTGCCCCATTAGACGGGGTAGGTTGAGCCAAATTAAAAACAAAATGTAATTATTTATCATAACACTGATTTATGAATGTTTTTTATTGATTATAAACTATATTTGTCTTATGCACTTTATTTTATTAAAATATATTCATAATATTATTAGACAAATGTGTTTTTATAAAAACCGGTTCAACCTTCCCCGCTCTCCGTAAGGCCGCCGGAACTATTTTTTCCCAGGGGGGGTTTTAAGAAATAAGAATAATTATTAACTAAATACTAGCATGTAATTATTGTAAAATATATCTTGTAACATATAATAGAGTGAACATTATGATTTATTTTAAATGTTAGAACATCTAATTATAATTATACTGAGTTAATTAACAACATTATTTTATCAATTTACTGTCGTCAATATAATATAATATATCCTGATGTTCATTGCAGATATCCAATATTTGTATTTGTGTTGTGACCTTAACCACATCTTCAATATTCTAAACATATAAAAGCTTCTCTCCTAGGACACTGACATACTTGGTTGTATCATCAATACTTTGATTAATTTTGATGTTTCTATAAAAACAATTAATATTAAATTAATAAATTCATAAGATATTATTCTTCCAGATTCTTTTAAAATATTTTCTAAATAAATGTGATAATTTGTTCGTTTTTTCTGTACTATATCGATTAACATATTAATGAGTAAAACAATATCTTCATTGAGAGTAGAATTTGATCTTATTACATTTATCTAAGTAAACATATTTTAAAACTTATACTTTTAATATATTTATAAATATATATTTCTGTAATCAACAATAATTATTAGATACTATAGTATTTACCTATATATATGTCAAACTAACCAATTTTTCTAATAAAGTGAATATATCTAATGCTATATTTAATGAAATATATGTAGGTTAAATGTTAAATGTTTTAGTGAGTATTCTTATATGCATATGATTTGGCGATTTATTCAGAACTATTTACGCTTGTCATTGTCAAATATTCTAATTCATTTATAATATCTAAATAGTTATTTGAGACAGCTGATATATCCTTACATCTATCTGTCCATTGGACACCTTATATGACACATTGATTTGAATCTGGTGTTATCATTATCAATAGATTGGTATAAATATCTAATTTTTCTAGATTTGCTAAAAACATATTCGAACACCAATATAATTCACTATGGATGTTTGAATTTGGATAGAAAGTGATTTTCTAGCAAGTTGTAGTGGGATACCCCAATTAAAGTTACTATATTTCTGGTAAGTTACCGGAAAGTAATGGGGTATCCCATTACAATTGTAGTTAACTTGCTAGATTATAATTTTCTAGTAACAATTTCCAGAAATACTGGTAATGGGATACCCCCTGAATATGCCAAAGTTTTTCTTTTTGTATCATGGCTTGTGTTTTTTATATATATTTATTGACATATTGACGCTTAAATCATAAATCTTAAAGCATAACATTGTCAGCGTAAATTAGACATGGATAGACCGAGACGAATAATGATATTTTTCAGATTATTTGCAATAGTTTCGCCATTAGACCTACTTGATGTAGGATATATAAAATCCTAGATGAATAACATCCTATACATTTTTAATAATTTTAAAGTTTTATTTAAAGTTTAAATTAAACAAATATAACAGTTCGATTCATGTATAAACTAACAAATAGATACATTGATTATTTGTCATTATACATAACATTTAATTATATTATATTGGAAATTGTGTTATATTTTTTAATGAATAAGCAAATATAATAGATTATAAATATACAATATATAGACATTTGAGCTATAATGCTTCACTCTAATGTCTATGATAACATTATTAATTTCTGCTAACATATAATTATAGAGCTAGAGAGAAAATATCTCTAGCTCTATGCATATAATCATCACAGAGATTATACTAATCCTTCATAAAAATCCTTCATTTTACTTAAATTTCAGGTGGTTTTTACATATCAAAACCCCTCCATTATTTTGCATGGGGGAGTTGCAGCCCCCAACCCCCCTGTTCCGTCGTCCATACGCTCACCCCTACATGTTTTAAATCATAGTATTCCTTGGTGGAATTAGTTAAATTGCTACTACAGAGCTTACACATAAAACAATACATCATTAAATGATGATCATTTGTGTTTTGGGTGAAAACATAATCAAGCTTTTGATTTAATCTCACCATTAGTTAGTTTAAAGGGGCCCCATGTAGGTTTGTTCCTAATTGTTTTCAAATTATAATATATTTAATAGTTGATAACTATTTAGAAAAACCGTATTTGATAAATATAAAAGTTGTATTTGTATAACATTTATTAGCCCCTATAAATGGACATTTGACCACCTTGCCCCACCCCCTAAATCCAGCAGTAGGTATATGTATATACAATTTCAAATAAATAATGATGAATGGTATCTTGTCCTTGAATTTACTTTAGTTCATATATATAATAAATAATTATTCTGGACAATTTTAACTTGCATAAACATTTTAATACCAGAGTAAATATACTACCTCTTATAATCTATAGGATGTATACATCCTACTATAGTAAATATTAGTATATATGATAATAAGTAGGTAAATTATTAAATATATTTTGTAATAAAACAGTTTAATAGAGATCGAATTCTAGAGCAAAACACGGTATACCGTATAGTATACTTTAACTATAAACTAATACTTATTGTTATTATTAATATATGATAATATACATCACATCTTATTTACAAAGTGGGTGTTATAATCCAGTTCCATCGGATCTAGTTATAATATAACGTATTTACACTATGGGTATTTATAAGCGTATTTACATTAATGTTTAAATGCATAAAATGTTTGTTGTAATATGTTTACTCTACTATATAATCCTACACTACATATACACATATACACTCTAATATCAAGACCTCCTATAACCTCTGTTATAGGAGGTATTGATAGTATAGTGACTATACCTTATATTCGAGGTTTTAGGGGGTTTTGATATATATATATATATATATATATATATATTAGTATGGAGTGAATTTCAAATTTTAAATATCTGTCAATCAAATAAAATCAAATATTCCAACATATAAAATTGCTCAAATATTATATATTTGTATATCTAATGACAATGATAACTATATTATAAATTAAAGAATATTTTTATAGTATTAATAATATTTAATTTATAATTTAATATGCAAGGAATTTGCTACACAAGTAATAATAAGTTAATCTGGTAATTTATAATTATTGAAAATCTTATATTTTTGGTAAACAAATATTTTGTATATATTTGTTTACAATATTTTAAAAATTTGTATAAACGTATTCAACTTATTTAAGTGATAAACTCCCGGATACATTTTATTAGGGTAAGTAAAATATCTAATATTAATCATAATATTAGTTATAATTTAATGTGAATTAAACAATAATAATGTATATATATAATAATAATCAGTTAATTCAATTAAGATAATTTTAAATTAAAAAATGTAATTCATAATTCGTATGTTATGAATCTTATAATAATCACTGATTAAATCACAATACTTATGATAAGTGAAATGAAAATTAATATTGAGAATTATGTTTACTTTATGAATTAAATAATAATAATGTATAATATAATATTAAATACTATTTAAAAATACTATTTAAAATAGTAAACAATTATTTCAATACAGATAATTTTAATTCATAATTTGTATGTCATACGAATCTTATGATAATCACAAAACTTATAGGGTTTTAAAATTTTGATTTTATCCATAAAATGATTATTATAATGTTATTATTAAATTAAATTTACATTCAATAATATACTGACATAATCCGCACATTAAAAAGCGCCACATTTAAAATTAAAAATCGACACAAGAGTCATAAGACATGTCTTAAATTTGTATTTAATATATTAAATATTATCTACACATACTTATTATTTTAATATGATTGCCTATTATAATTAGAAATAGAGTAATAATTTATTTCTCCAAGTATTGTTTACAATATATTCATAACGATTGATATCATTATGATAAAATTAATATAAATTATCTACTTTATAATACGGTATTAATAATTTATTAATACCTTATATAGTGCATAAGTCTTGCTACAAATAAATATGTATAAAATAATTTAACTATTATATCGTATATCTGATAATATCATATATATTATATATATAATATATATATATATATATATATATATATATATATATATATATATATATATCTATATATATATATTATATCAGTCCCAATATATAGTACCAAGACAGTACACTAATGGTTTTTAATATATAAAATATAGATTATGCAGATTTTAATGTGCGGATTATGTACTATTACCAATTACGATTACAATTATTATTAACATAATTATATTTAATATTATTAATTTAAATATTGATGAATGGCATATATTTTATTAAAATTATCTATAACATAATTTATTATAATTATCTTTAATTATTAATATTTTCTCTAATAAACTTATATATTATTCTAGTATAATCTATAATTTACATAATTATCATATTAGTTTCAATATTGATAATCGATATACATATATATTTATATAAAGTTTAGATAATAATTATAATATCATAAGCCTTATTTAATATTTCACATAATAGGGCTTTCACACCGATTCCATATTTATGTTCACGTATGTAGATTGGTTTACATGATTATTTTTCTGTTCGTAGAATATTCTTGTTTATGTCGAAATTTTCACATATATATTAAAAACGATTTGGTATTTTTATAATTCAATTTGTATAGAAATTATCTTATTTTTCATGTACTGAGTAGAAAAGGTACTGTGTACGTAACCTACCAATTTTCTTTAAATTCACACATGAAAAAATGCATGTGCATGTATTTTTTGCACAATCTATGCACATGAAAATAAATAAATAGTTGGTATATAAGCCTTATAAAGTTGAATTGTATACAATGTTTTGATTTTTCTATTTAATAAAGTATAATAGTTTTAATTATTGTATCCTACTTAACAATATTAATAAAGTACCAATCATTTCGAACAAAGTAAATTCGTACCAAGTCAATCATACCGATAAAAAGTCAAATTATATATCTTATTCTATTAATATAGTCAGTGTAGGGAAACAAATATTTTTATAATTTTCCATTCATGTTTCTTTGATATTCAAATTATATAACTTTCCAATAGACTATAATTATACATTATATATAAAATTATAAAATCTATGTAACCTAGGTGCATGGTCTTCGAAATGTTACAGTTGCATATTATAGAAATTAAATACCAAATCTCATGAGATTTAAATCAAAATTAAATAAGATCATTAACTTAAACTATTGTAAACTAGGTTATCTTCATACTTAAATTTATAAATAGAAAGTAAATATGCTATAATATATTCTACATCTAAACTTAATATTGCAATGAATTTTTATGATTAAGACATAGTATATTATTGTCTACGCTTAATTGATATGCTACAGAATGAAATTAAGTTGATCACATATGATGATGATGATAATTGTCGTAGTATTATATGTATGAGAAACACAATGCACGTTACTACTAATCACAACGTATACATTTATCAATTGTAATATCATATAATAATTATATAATTATATATCATAAATAATATGTAAATAATTTCCAATTACTTAAATATTATTTATTCAAAAACCATCTAATTGTGTATACACATCTTATTTATAGGTAATTTATTAAACTGAAGATTAACTAGTTATGTTGGTTTTCTGCTAATATCTATGAATGATTGGAAGCTACTAAGGATATCAAAATATGAAATTCTGCCATTGAAAAATCATTTTAGGTAAAATATATAATTATAATCATAAACCATATAATACACCTAGAGTATAATAGCAAAGATTTTCCGAAGGAAAGATATAACACTTACACGAAATCGTGTAATTCGAATTTGTATACAAAATACCCCAGTGCCACCTATAGCGGGTTACTTTTAGGAACTATGTGTTGTTTATAATGTAAATTCGTATTTAACTATACACTTTTAAAATGTTAAATAATATGCTTTAAATTAATATTTATATGATGAAAACTAAGTGTTCATTACTAATATATAACAAACAAATATGATATGTATGTTTTAAATGCTATAAGTATATATTTAGTGAGTAAAAGCTAATTTATATTGCATGTAATTTAATAGAGCAATGAAAACATTGTTGTATGCAAACAGATCCGAACCTAAATCTATTTCAGTGATTTCGATACTACTGCTAGCAGCGGTTGGGGATATTACTAAATTACGTCGCATGCATATGGGGTGTTATATCTTTGCTTCGCAAAATCTTTGATAATAGTCTCCTTGTATAATAATGTAAATATGCATTGTAAACTGTAATTATATTTAATATAATAAATTGTGTGTGTTCTATTAATTCTATATATGTTTTTTATTAAAAATTTATAATAGGTATTTTGAATTTCTTATAGTTTTATTTGGTAATTTTCTTGATTTTATTATATGTTCTATTGATATCCTTCTTATATGTATATAATAATCTGCTAGCATAGATAATAAAATATTCTCATAATGAGCAAAGTATCCATTTATCTGAATACTTTTTTGAATAATTGTAATATGTTCAGTATCCATATATTCTATTTATTAAAGAAAATAAATTTGTTGAACCATTTGTGAATTTAGAATTTAATTTGGAAATATGTTCGTAAATATCTTAGATGGAATATATCTTTACTCGGTTGAGCTAATATTCAATTATGAGTGTATTTTAATATTATAATCTATTAAATATTTATAATTATCAATATAAGTATATATTATATCATAAATATATCTATACTCGGTTGAGCTAATATTCAATTATGAGTGTATTTTAATAATATAATCTATTAAATATTTATAATTATCAATATAAGTATATATTATATACTTAATTTTACAAATGCATGTCATACTATATATTCAGCTTCATGTATTTATAAAATAATAACATTTATAGTATGTTGTTTTATTGTATACTATAGTAATAACTAATACATTATCAGACATAGGTAAACAAAAGATACCTACCGTAAAATTGTATTTAATATTTAATATTTATATTCATAATGTAGTAATTTTTAATTGGATTTGATTATATATAAAATATGCTATAACACTTGGTATATAGATTAATTAAAATTAGCCTGATAATAATATTTCGATATTTATAAAGATCGAATCACTAATCTGGATTAATGAAGAGTAACACAAGAAATTGGCTCGCACGCTGAACTACTGGTGATGGTTATTGAAAGAAAACTGAAATGGTATTGTGATGTCTCAAGATCCATCTCAATGTCAAATACTATTCATCAAGTTACTGTGGTTGGCACATGAATAATAGCAAGACCAAAACTCAATGGCAAGATGAATGGACCATACAGAAATCAGCGAATCGATGAGAGTGACGACAAAACGAATGGAGTGAAATTTTCAAGAAATCAACTGCGCCTCTATGTCATCTTAAAGCTATAGGATAGATTAAAGGTTAATAATATTTTATATAACTATGAAAATTAATATTTAAACACAGTGTATTTGATTTCTTTTATAATTACATCATGACCAAATTCAATATATAAATAGTTTAAATTAAAGATATATTTTATTCGCATTGATTTATTAGCACTATCAACTAATTTGTATCACTGATAACTACGCCTTAATATGCCAACCAATTTTAATATATTATATATGAAAGCAATTTATTTATAAATATTATATCTAATTTTCATATCCCCAACAATACTATTGTAGTTGACTTTCAATTATTTTTAAGAGTTATATTTGGTTATGTATTTGGGGTGTATTTAATTTATAAATTAATTATATATTGAAAATATCTAACTCGAATTATTTAAACTGGTTAAAACGTTATAAATTAATATTTTGTGAATTATAATATTAAATTATATTTATTTTCATAATAGGGATCAACAAAGAATAATAGTCATTCAACTATAAGAGAAAATCCGTGACCTTCAGAGTTAATCTACTTGATGCCTTTCTGAGATGCTAGCATATCTGTGACGACAAACTCGGGATGAACAATATCAGTAGCTAGTCGTAATCGTACCTGGTGATGTGGGCAGCGGCCCTTCCACCAGAAATATAAACACTGTGTAAATATAATAGAATAATATAGTCATACGAACACTAGGTCTCACACTGCGTATTCAGCGCACACACATAAGCCCTCCAACAATATCAATAGTTTATTAATTTATTTCCTGCTTATAGTGATTATGTTTATTTAGTATATGTACTACTATAATGAAGTGTAATGGAGATAACTCAATATTATTATAACTTGCATTATTATATTATTAATAATATTTAACATGATTTTTGGTTCAGTTTGATAATTAAATAAAATGTAAAATTGCTCTCGTCATCTACCCTAATTGACAATATAAAGTATTATTGTTAAATATTTGTTTGTATAGTATTAGTAGTATAATATTAGTTATAATAGAATGGAATAGTGTATTGGGTATAGTGTACAGCATATATTTGTATTATATTTAGTATGTTGTAAATTACTATATTTGACAGTATTCACAAGAGAAGTATTATGTATTATTTGTGCATATAAAGTAGATTTTGCGAATTTTGAACAAAATATAAATGTAATACAGTCTTGGTTATTCTTTCAATATCTTAAATTAAAATAATATTTAAATAAATGTATATATATAAATTAATTTTATATTTAGGTATAAATATTAAGTACAAATATAATATAATATTTATTAAATAGTTACCGGTAATAATATTTCAAGTATTTATTATATTAAATGGACATATTTAAAAGTCTGTCGCAGAAACTTATCTATAAAATTAAATTGGGACAGAAGAAGGCGATGGATATGGACGATCCAGATATATTTTAATGTGTTGACCTAATATTAAGATACATCTAATACTATGATTATATTAATAGTCGTTATTTATAAATAGTTTTACATGTAAATGTCACAATAACAATTATGTATGATAATATATACAGTACGCTATTACACCATTTAAACATATACATATCTATAAGAAGGAATATAATATACATATGCATATTTATTGATTGCTATTAATATTTCATTATTATTATTATTCTACATTGTATTAGTACATACTGTATAATATAGGTATTATTAAAACAAAAACAAAATAGTTGAATAATAAAATAATATGTATAATGGGTATGTAATATACCTAGTATAATAAGAGTAAATAATTAGTAAATGTGTAACTATATAAAATTATATTTTATATTAACAAATATATATTATTAATAAATTAATATCACTACCTGTACAATTAATATATATAAGTGTTACTATAGAAATGATATGATATAAATGTTAATAATTAATACTATAACATTGTAGGTGGTTATCATTTTATAAATGATTGCATGTGATTACTGCAGTGTATATCATATATTATTTAAGAAAATTAATATTATATTTGATATAATTTAGTAGTATATAAAATGTAAACCTAGTTGGTAATTTTAATTTGAAAATATTATATTATACTTGTAAGGTAATTTTATTTAAATCGTTTTTAAATATATTTAATTTAATAGCTTATACTTTAATTTATCAGTTTTGATAGATCATATCATAGATTTATAGTTAACCGGTTTAGTATGTAACACACACTCTATGTTATATAGTATCATACTAAGAATGTAAGATAATAATTATTATAATAATATAATAATTTAAAATTCAACCTATTAGCAAAGCCCAAGATACACGGTCGCCTATTAAGCCTATGTAAATAGTAGTATGTCATCCAGCACAGTGTTAGGGGGACATGGGTATTTAATGGGTATTTAATTATATCACAGATAATAATAATATGTTAATATCTTTGGTAAATAGAAACAAGATCAAATTAATTTTAAAATCATTTGATTATTTTATTTATTTATTACAATAGGAATATCATATATATGCATACATTTATTAATATTATTTAGAAGTATGTGCACTATTAATTTAATAAACATTTAGTAGGTCTATTTCTTGCTATAATAAATTATATTTTTCATATTAATTATAATAATGCGTAACAAAATAAATGTAAGAAATATTTAATATTATATTAGTATATCTCTTATATAAGTTTTTATTATCTAACGAATATAATTATCAAATGAATGTAATTTCTTATTATTATACATTATATTTTTAATATTAAAGATAATTCAACAACATACATTTAAGCAATAATATTATTATATATTACGTTTTTTTTCATATAAATATCAAATTATATTTTTCATATTAATTGTTATAATTCGTAACAAAATAAATGTAAGCAATATTAGTATATATTTTATAATTGTTTATTACATATAAATATCTAACGAATATAATTATCAAATGAATGTAATTTCTTGTTATAATATATTTTATTTTTCATATTAATTATAACTCAACAACATACATTTAAGCAATAATATTATTATATATTACGTTTTTTCATATAAATATCAAATGAATGTAAACTAATAATAACATTTATAAATATGTGCATTATAGAAAAGCCATTTGATAAGGACTTTGATTATAGTAAACATTTAATATGTATATTTATTGTTATAATAAATTCTATTTTTCATATAAAATATAATACTCTTTATATAAAATATAATAAATAATATCAAAATATAATAGCCCTTTGATATTATAATTCATATCATAATAAAGTTCCTTCAAAACATATTCACAACAAAATAAATGTAAGCAATAAAATTATTATATCTTAGTTAGTTGTTTATTACATATAAATATCAATATCAAATAAGTGTAATTGTTTAATAATAATATCACACCATATTGTATGTTATAATTATACTAGTAATTAAATTAAAATTCAAAGCCTCTAGAATATCATTATTATAAACAAATATTATAATATGATTTTGTATATTAATCATTATTCAATTTTTAAATTTATTATTCAATCATTCTATATAAATAAGTATTTATATATCTATTTATATAACTTTTATTATGTGTATATTAATAAATAAAAAAATAAAAAGGAGTAATTATATTTATTGACATATTAAAATTGTCTATTTACCTACAATAGTTTTTAATTTTTTTTTATTTTCTCTCTTGTTATCTTGAATGTCTAAATTGATTAATTTTATTTCATGAAATAATCTAATATTGACATACAGAGCTATTATTTTATATAATGAATTGCAATTGCATATACATGTATTAAAATAATTATGTATAATTCTAATAAAATGATTACATAATTTAAATTTAATATCCATCATTTTTAATATATTAGACGATTCTTTTTTAAAATAGTTTTCCATTGTTAATACGGTTTCAATTAAAACATCTGTAGGTTTCAGTAAATCTGTTCAAAGTATTATGAAATACTATATTATATATTATAATTGTTCATAATATCTAATAAGAACACATCAAAGATATAAATAATATTAAACTATAACAAATTGAATTATAACATCAAATATTAAATATAAATAAAACTTATACTAACCTTAATACTAACCTTATTGATCTGTTATATAAATATGAGAGCATTAATTTATGATATATATTAACAGTGATTAGATATCAAAAAGTACTAAAGGTGCAAAGTACATTGATATTGTAAAGATTATATATTAGAAAATTTCAATAGGAATATGATATTTGAAAAGCTATTTTAATTTGATATCAGAAAGTACTAAAGAAGCAAATAAATTTGATATTAGTAAAGCTTTGATATTAGAAAATTCCTATAGGATTTGATATTAGCATAAAATTAGTATTATTAAAGGCTTTGGTATTAGGATGACTATAATTATAATTAAAACAACTTTTGATACATGATACATAGATTTACTATTAGCAGAGGGCATTGCTATTAAAAACATTATTATATATATGTATAATATTGAAATATACCTTTTTTATAATTGTGTGTTATTAAATGAATATTATTATATTTATACAATATTAAAATATACCTTTTTCACAATTTTCTGTTATTAAATGAATATTGTTAGATATGTTTGATGATTCGATTAATGTTATACAGTCATTACAGATTTTTCTTTTTAATTTACGTATAATGTAGCCTGAAATATAAATTAGTATATCTTCTTCTACGGTAGTAAAACTAGAAAATTCCTATGGGTAATATTTAATATATTAAATCTCTTAATTGCATGCATTATATAAAAACCATTTCAACTATTATAGAGTGAATTACATTCAGTTTTCTATTTTCTATATTTGCACGGTGAATTTTTTTATGAGATAAATTAAATAAATAATTGTCCATATCATCTTGGCAATTTGCCTCTCGATTATGATTACTTAAAGAATCAACCATAACCTGTCATAATAATATATTTTATTAAAAAAAATAGTCTTCATAATTAAATAAATTCTATATATACTTAATCAACATAACCTGTCGCAATAGAATCCTAAATTCTTGTGGTGTTGGATTAGATGATTGATAATTTTTTCCCCGTATAACAGAAAATAAATTTTCAAGTGCATCCTAGTCATATGATATATTTATTTTCATTTGTATTAGTATTCATATATATATATATATATATTTACCTGATTGCATCTTCTTGTTAATATAAATTTAATATTATATTCATTTTTGAGGACTGAATATAATTTTGGAAGCATTTTTATAGCATTAATCCATCCTTATTAGGAAAATATATTAAGTAAATAAATAATAATAATATATAATACATATAATAAAGTATTTTAAATACCTTCTAAGCATGGTAAATTTCTATTAGACATTTGAATTTGTTGTATATACAATAACATATATTCAAAGAACTCATGGTGACTATATATAATAAAAGCCATCTGCATAGGTCTATGTGATTCTTCCTATAATAATTATTAATTAATTTATAATATCTTAAATTAAATTTACAAACCATATTGCTATTAAAAGCATTGAACAATTTATCAAAGTTTGATAACAATAATGATAGGGGTTCTACATCAAAATCAATTGCCTTATGTTTTGCTAATGTTCTTAGACCTGCTGCAACTGACTGACTAATTATCTATATGTGGATATGTTATATGATATATATATAATTAAAATGTATTATATATCTAACCTGAGTGGCAAGATACACTCTCTGTGCAGTAAAAGCTGGAACATCGATATGTTTATTTGTCAATTTACTAGACAATCTCAATGTTCTTGATTTTTCTATTTCGTAATACTTTCGAAGCATATTCCATTCAATTTTTGAATTATTTATAATGAATCTATATTTGTATTAATCAAATTATATGTATAAATATTAATATATAAATATTAATATATATATATATATATATATATATATATATATATATATATATATAATGATATATATATAGTAACCCCTTATTTTTTAAGTTATTTCTTATATTTTTAATTAAATGAGGTGGATCATAAATATGATAAATAGTTGAATTATCAAACTGTATTTCTCCATCTTTCATATTTAATTTTTTCAATGCAGATCTATAAAATATATTATATATATGAAATTCATATAATCAATAACATTTATTCTAAAAAATAATTAACCTATTCGTACTTCCTTGGTCGCATACAATTAATTTCGGAATTAATCCACATGATTTGATAAAAGAAACAGAATCTCTAATCAAGTTTTTTAATGTATCAGGTTTAACAGTACCTTTAAATATTAAATATATGTTTCTTATACATATATATATATATATATATATATATATATACAATATTAACAGTTATATAACTATTTATTATTATTTTATATTTGTATATATACTATCAATTGTATTACCTTTAACTAAAAAATATCCAATTGGAAATTTCCACTTTGCACCGCATAAACTCCTTACCATAAATACTAGAGCATGGTCAGCTATTTCTGTTGTTTTTCCATAAATTCCATAATCTTCATAGCCTAAATTTTAATATAAAATCATAAATTAATATTAATACTTATATACTTTTAAATTATCATACCTTCTATACTATCAGTTGTTGAGTTGTACGTTAGTTTTTTTTTTAAAGTCATTTCGTCAAAACATATTGCACATATTTTATTATTTTCCTCTATAACAGATACTTCGATTTTCAGACACTATAATAAATAAAATGTAATATATATATATATATAAATTACATATAAGTAAAGCCAAAATAAGTTTAAACCTCTTTAATGTTGTTCATAAATCCAACATGGATATTTAGCGTACTTACATACTGTTTAAGTATTTGCATTGATGGTATGTGGAATATTTTCTTTAATAATAAATAACATTTTTGGCTAGTGTGCATTAATGATGTACAAATTGATTTAAATTTGGTAGAATATATTCTTGGAGATTTAAATTGAACATTCATAAATTCGAGTAATATACCTATGTATATCAAAATTATATGTATTAATGAATATTTAATTATTATGAATTTAATTAGATATATATATTTACCGTTAAAATATTTGGGTAATTCTTTTATAATTTTTATTTTCGTTATACGTGGACTTATATTATTTTGATTTTGTTTTCGTAATTTATTTTTATAATATGTTAGTTTTGTTCTTGTCCTTTTAAGCTTGTCATTTAGATTTTGTTCGCCTTTATGTATTAGATATCATAGTTATTAAATATGTTAAATATTATTATATTATAACAAACTTTGAATATTTGGTATCTTTGGATTTTTAATATATAATGGCATATCAATTCGTATAAAACTACCATCATCTTTTTTTATAAACACTTCTTGGAGTTTCAAATAAACTTGCGAATCAGATGATACAATTTCTGATTTAATTTTATAATTTTAACCTATATAATAATGTTTATTATTTGTATTTAACAAACCTATTTCAGATGGTATATTAATAGTATTTTCATTATCAATATTTATTATTCTGGATGATGACATCAGATTAATGTGGTCACTATTTGAATCACTGATCAGCTTTTGACGTTTTTCAGGTAATTTAGAAATTATGAATTCTAAAAAATATTTGTTAATGATAAATATATTAGTAACATATGAAATTATATAAATAACATTACCTCGTGAAACTCTTTTACGAGAATTAAAACATTTCGGTGCATTTATATTGGTAAATATGTCTGGCATAGCATTCCAGACTAATCGCTCTTTAGAATCATTAGTGAACATTGGTCGAGAAAAGTGTTCTGAACATAATCTAAATTTGAATAATAATACATTTAATTATGCCTAAAGGAATTTAGTTTATTCAATATATACTTATTATTCTTTTTAATTTTTTCAATGTCTTTTTTTAGTAAATCTTCCCTTCTTATTAATTGTACCCATTTTTTAGTCCTATTTTGATATTTATAATTTATAAATAATAAATTCGTATTACATTATATATACCTATCCGTATCTTTAGGGAATCCAAAAAACTTAATATTATTCTTATTATTTGAACTCTTATTGCTGCATCCAATAGCACTACAGTAAGCCATCCTATATATGAAATACTTATATATTGAAATTAAAATTAATAAATCGCTCATCACAAACGATAATATAAAATATATAATTATATTTAATATGTAATTAAATTAATTTAAATTTAATATGTAATATAGGATAATTATTATATATATATATATATATATATATATATATATATATATATATATATATATATATATATATATATAATAATGTAGTTTAATCAAAACCCTTTGGTTTAATGCAAAAATGTAATAGAAAAAATAATTAAATTGTATATATATTTATAATATATATATTTATATATATATATATATATATATATATATATATATATATATATATATATATATACATATATATATATATATATAATAATTATCCTATATTACATATTAAATTGTTTATAAAACAAACTATGTTTATTGTTTACCTATTCATTGATTTATATATATATATATATATATTATATATATATATATAATTTTATCACATTTTTGCTCATATCTTTTGTTTTAATGAAAAATAATAAAAACTAAAATATGAACATTATAATATAATTTAATAAGCTTTCCAATTATACTAATTTTATTATAATTAGATCAATATAAAAAATGAAATTATTGTAGCGATTAGCAAATTTTTACCACATTTTTGCTCATAACTTTTGTTTTAATAAAAACTAATAAAAACTAAAATATGAACATTATAATAGAATTTAATAAGCTTTCCAATTATACTAATTTTATTATTATTACATCAATATAAAAAATCGCATTATTGTAGATATTATCAAAACCCGCTTTGCTATTAGTTGATCATAATAAAAAATGCCCTTATCTAATATTTCATAAATCATATAATTTGTTATACTTATGCATTTAATTATATAAATATATAATTATATATATATTATTATATATATATTCATAAAAATATACTAATAATTTATATAAATCGTGTTGTATTTGAATGTTTAATTTGAAAATATTTTTCAAATAATATTAAAATATTTAGGATATAATACACTATTTTACGTATTTAACATTATACAAATCTAAAAGTAATTATTGTATCTAATAAATATTAAAAATATTCAACCTTAAATTTACTAACTTTGTCTCGAGGTTCAGTAATTATATGTTAAAATTGATATTATATGAAAAATTAAAATAATTTACATGTAAACTAATACAAATATTATATTTCTGACCAATAGCCGATGGGCGTGTCTTAAATAAATCATTGAACCGTGAAAAAAAAATTTGACATATATTGATTGACCGTGTATCTTGGGCTTTGCTATTAGTATATAATTTACTAGCTTAATATTATATATAAATATGTTATTAAATTATGTATATAAACAAAATAAATATGTTAGGCATACACATGTTAAATGAATATATGATTTATATACTTTGAAATATTTAAATCAAGTAAAGTAATTTATAAATATTTAAATATTAAAAAATAACAAGTAAAGTATTTGATAAATATTTAAATATTTCAAAATAATATTTTGATTGGCTCATATAATATACTAATGTCAGAGTTTATAAATTAATTGCCAATTTAAAAAGATTTTAAATATAGGAACAAATTATATTTAAATAAAGCTAACTTTTAAACTAAAACATTATAATTCACAAAATAAATATATAAGTCATATTATCATTTCATAATATCACAGCTGTAAGATTATGTTATTTTAGATAATATTAAAATCATAAACCTAAAATGACTAAATTAATAACAAACATGGCCGTTTTATGTATTCTTTAACATGATAAATTTGAAAAACGTACTGTAACAATTCTAGTTAATAATATGATATATAATATATAACATTAGAAATAGATAACTTATATCAATATAATACACTTGATGTCAATTGTATTTGATAAGTATTATATATATAAAATCGATTTTAAAAAGTACACTCCACCCTAATATATATTTATATGATAAATATACCATAGTATATTATGAAAAATATACTATGGTAGTGCTATTTAGTATATTAATATCTTTGAATGTATTTAACAAAGATAATACAGGATATTTTTATAAATAAATATTTATGTAAATTTAATATTTTAATATATTTTAGAAATTAATATAATTAATTCTATCATTTAATAATATAAAACTTGTACATTACTTTTCTATTAATATAATTTCATATTATTTTACTTTAAGGTTATATATATATTTAATTTAATACCTTAGTTTATACATTATCTGCTTCAATACCAAATTAAGAAATAATTATTTTTTAAATAACGTTTATTATAAACTTTATAATTTATAAACTTATAAATGAAATTTAATTAATATTTAATTTATATATTAAATATAATATTGTTTAAGTCAGAGTAATACATATTTAATAATTATTATTTATTTTAAAACTTATATAAATGTAATATCTTCTTATTACATATTTAATAATTGATATTATATTAGGTATGCAAATAAAAAATGAAAATTGATTATTTATTGCTATATTATATGTTTTTGAATCTTGTGATTCGTTATTCCTAGACTAAACAAATGTATATTTCAGTTTTTTTTATATCATATAGAAAAAAAGTTATGCCCTTATTAAAGCCAAAAAAGTGGTAAATTTTGAACATGCAAAGAATAGGAATTGATGTCGCTTTTATAAGTTAATATATTAATATGACTATAACTATTTAAATAATGTACCAATTTCAATGAAATGTTCACACATTATGTAATATCATTAGTGTAGGTGAAATAATTCATTTAATAACTATTAGTTATAATAATAATATAATAAATTATAATAATTAAATTAATTAACTATTAGCTGCATCTAATTACATGTAATAATAATATAATTAATTGTAAATACTAAAACATGATATTATAATTACAAGTATATATATATATATATATATATATATCAGTGTTCATTCTAGAGCTACCCAGCTACCCACATTGGGAAGTGCCCTAATTTTGTGGGTAGCTGCCCTAAATATATAATTATATGGATTAAGTTTAATTATTAAGTTATTATTAATATACTTGTAATATCATTAATTAAATATGTTATATCTATAATTAAAGGAATATATTATTTATTAAATGTCAGTTTTCCAATGAATATTTATAAAATGACGATTAAATGTGTTATTATTATATTATTATTAAGTATTAAAATAATGAAGAATTTATTATTTAATAAATGGCAGATTTTCAATAAATATTTATAAAATGGTGATTAAATGTATTATTATTATTCTATTATTATTTAAGTATTAAAATAATGGAGAATATGAATAACTTCTGTCATAACATTAGGATAAATTCATTATTTTTCAAATAATGGCGAATATATACTATTTGCCCTTTGTTATATCTGTTTGATATTTTATATAAACAAACAATTTAGATTCAAATTCAAATTAAATATGAAATATGATAATAAACTGCTTGAACTATATTTAGAATAATCTATTTTTAGATTGGGTAGCAAATTCACTACCCAAAATGAAAATTGGGTAGCAAACTTTAAATATTGGGTAGTGAATTTGCTACCAATTTATATTTATAATAATATATGAAAATTAATTCAATAATTATTTTTATTCCAATTCTTTTCTCCCAATATATATAAATCACGTGATTGTTTTATTTAAAATTTGTAATTTTTATATATTTATTCAAAATCCTATTTTAAAACGTAATATTAAAGTGATATATGACATATTAAAAACCATGAAAATATAAAAATAATGAAACATTTAATCACCAATATTATTAATAAGTTCACTGTTTTTTATATTCATAATAATTAAACTGCATACTTTTTAAATGTATTATAATCTAATTATTAAATTTAAAATTATTATTTTTATTATTATATTAATATTTAATAATATCATATTATATATTAATTATCATACTTATCATAATTATTATTCTTATATATAATATATAATGTTTAAAATATATCATGTATTATACTACTTATTAGTTATTATATATATTGAATTTAAAATCAACCATTGTACGGAGTACGTACTGCATGTTGATACATGAGCATGACATATTTTATATTGATTTTATTATGATAAAATTGGTATCACTGGAAATCTTATTAAATTATATAATACAATTCATATTATGTTTTTTTAATTTGTATTTAAACAAAAGATATTAACAAAAATGTGCAAACAAATTATTACATTTTAATAATCAATACAATAATAATATACATTCTAATTAATTTTGTATATTATGAAATTAAAATATCTTATATAAATTAAATATAATAATGTGTACCAGTATGATATAATAATATTAATATAGATATAGGTATTTTTGTATATTTTTATCTACCTATAAGTATTTTTAATTATTTATAAGTATGATATATTATATATCGTTAATTGTATATATATATAATATATAATTATTGAAAATAATTACTATATATATTATATATTTAGTATCTTATAATTTGTATTATATAGAAACTTATTTATTTATATATTCCTATAAATACATTTCCAAGCAAATAACTAATCATGTATACTTAAAATAATAGTATACAGGTGTTTCTCGCGAAATATATCATTATGCTTATAATAATCATTATAATAATATGAAAGTTTAAATTATAAATATACTATTCGATTGATTAGTAATATTACCAATACATTTATACAAAAAAATAAGTGTATATATATATAAGTTTGATAGAGTACTATTACATTATTATAATAAATATATAATTATATATATGATATTACAATAATCATAATATTATAACTTATCGAGAACCAAATTACTTATATATCAAACTGCTCGAACATCTAATTTTAAAAATATAACTTCTCGACTACCTAATTTTCAATATAACATATCAACCATCTAATTTCCAATATTATAAGATCTCAACTACATAATTTTCAATATTAAGACATATCGACAACATAATTTTCGATATTATAAGATCTCGACTACCTAATTTTCAATATTATAAGATCTCGACTACCTAATTTTCAATATTATAAGATCTCGACAACATAATTTTCAATATTATAAATGCTAGAATTTCAAATTTTTAATATCTGAATATCTCATGAATCAAATGTTGAGAGATTGAATATAAAAAGAATTATTTGATATCAATGTATTAGAATTACAATATGTAAATCATTTAATTGTAAACGAATAATAAGTAATCGAATCGAATACTTATTTGCTATTTATTTACATCTCTAATTCAAAAAGTCTCCTAAGTAGCTTTTGTAAGTAACAATTGTTACAGGTTTAAATTGCTTCAAGGTATAAGTGTCCATCTAATATATTATTTATCATAAATGAATTTATAAATAGATGGCGAAATTACCCATATATGTCATCCTATATTTTACTTAGTAAAATATATTTAAATGCCCTATAATACTTTTTTTTTGGTAGTTGCCCTGAAACCTAGAATGAACACTGATATATATATATATATATATATATATATATATATATATATATATATATATATATATATATATATATTAAGTTTACTATTTATTTCATCCACATTTCATAATAAAATTTCAAATTAATATCATATAAGTGAATTTTATATATGTATTAACATTAATTAGAATGTAATATATTAAAGATATAATTGATAATATATGTATATATATAATATATATATAATATATGTATATATATATATATATATATATATATATATATATATATATATATATATATATATATATATATATATATAATAGATCGTTTTTATTACTAATTGTTCTTAAATACGTGATAAATAATTCATTTTAATTATAAATTATTTAAAAATGTGCATAACAAAAATTATTTATCCTCCCTATAAAGAAATAAATAAAATATAATTGAAAGATAAATCAAGCACTCATTTTAAAATACCAATTCATAAAAATATGCATATGCATACATAATATGTATAGTATTAATATTTAGCTAATAATTTAATGATAATAATGCTGTATTTCTTGAAATTTAATGTTGTTTAAAATAAGACACTTTTAAAAATCATAAATTACTTATAATTTAAAATATCAATATTTTAATTTCTATCAATGCTAATTAGAATATTTTATTTACGTTATATAGTCTGCTATATTAGCTTTCCAACGATACCAAAATTGTTATGATTAGTAAATAGTTTATTATACAAAAATCGATTTTAAATAACCCATATTTTTTAAAATGCTAAAAAACCGATTCATATTTGAGTGAGAAAAATATGAACATTTTTTAAATTTAGTACACGTACCTAATATTATATACATATTAATTTTAAATTAATTATAATTATTATAATAATAATAAATATCATATTTAAGATGCGGGCCGCATGAAAAACGGCACATTTGAATTTATATTCTCTTCTCAGTTTTATCGATTAAACATACTTATAATTAACGCAACTTAATTTTGAAATACATTTATATATTAGTATAAATATTCTACATATTATTTACTAAGAATACTGTTCTTACTTATTAAGTTAATACATTATTATAATGATTATAAAAGCTTAAAAATGTGTAACATTACTTAAATCTACTAATAAATTGTATCATAAACTTTATGATAAAGCCTATATTATATATCATAAGTGCATATATTTAATGTAATATAATATATAATATATTATATATCATAAGTGCATATATTTAATGTAATATAATATATAATATATTATATATGATATTATTATATTTAACATATACGTTTATATACATTTATACATTTATATAAGTTATATTATTTATATATGTGCCGTTATTAATGCGGAACCTTTAAGATGTATTAAATTGAATATTTTTAAGTTTGAATTATTCAATGATATATTTAATAATATAATATAATATATTAGTAATATTATTATAATATTTATTTAATATAATTATATTATAATACATATAATTTATAACTTTAAAAGTTTTATCATAATAATTATAATTATGATAATTGACGACGAATATTTTTTGTAAATAGCGTGAGCTTTAATAATGGATAACACATATTATATGGCATATATACTTATTATAAAACATATTTTATCAACAGAACTTTACGATCAACGGACAAATTCGACTGACATCGGTGTCCGTTGATCGTAAAGTTAATCTGATATTCTATACTATGGAAATCGATATCCGTTGATCATTACTTTCACTTGATTGTATTATATTATTATAATATTTATATTTATCGATATCCGTAAATTTAATCTTATATTCTAAAATAAAATATAATCAAATTAACATAACGATCGACGGACATCGATGTCCATCGAATTTGTCCGTTTATCGTAAAGTTCTATTGATACAACATATTTAATATAATATTATATTCTTTATTTATGAAGGTTATATTTAAATTTAAAATGTTTAAATATTATAATTATTATAATAATTATAACATAAGTATTTTAATAATTATATTGCATAATCTTTATCATAATGACAACATTATTAATAATCATTGATTATATTATATTTATATATTCATACTTATAATTATTATATACTGATTATAATAATCGTCATTATAATTCTAACTATTAGAATTCTATAAATAGATATATAATTGACTACTACGTAAAATATACTCTACGTTCACCCCATCAACAGGCCACACCTTAAATAACATATATTATGTGCAGCGTATTATACACGTATAGCTCATAGATGTTATAAGATAGTATTATAATTCAAATTATATATATACATAGTTTAATTTAATCAAATATATATTTAAATATAACTGGTATATAACTACATATAACTTTATTCTATAATATATATATATAATTTTATTAGAAATACTTATTTAAATTTTCAATATTAATATTTAACCTATATTTATGGAATCATTAATTCTTATCGAGCCGATCACCCTTACTATACAGGATGTTGTCATGTATTCTAATTAATTAGGCCATATCTCACCAACGCCTGGATTAGAAGTCTATTTCATCACGCTCGTTTTATCTACTTGGTACGTGGTACATAATGTTTACAGATCCACATAATTAGTTACGATGAATACACTCTTCTTATGATTAAACTATCTTTCGCTGAATATATATATCAATATATATCAATATTTCGTATTAAATATACCGATTTATATTAATTAGATAGATTATTTCTATTAACAGTATTCACATATTTTATAGTTAAAAACATATCATGAATAATATTGTGCTCGTCTATATTTGTGAATGTAATCTTATAATAACGAATGGTTACTTATTGTAATCATACCTATCACATGTTCACCAACCAAGCGAATACATGATCAATGCATAGTACGCAACACATGAGCGATTGAAGTTACCATATTTATTTGATAATTAACATTAAAATATTACATGTTTATTCGAAGTTAGAGTATTATGAAATACCTATATTATCCTATATTTATTAATCGGATTGTTTCTAAAAAATAAAATTAAGTTATTAATCTTAATATTGTATATATATCGGATATATAATATTACAATAAAAATGTTTAATCAATAAAGATAGACGAATTCATTTTTTAACTTTTCATATAAACTGAATTCATATATATATATATATATATATATATATATATATATATATATATATATATATATATATATATATATATTATACCATCGTGATATCTTGAGATAAGAAATGTTTTATATCATGATTGCAGGACTTATGCATTTAATCACAATTAAATTATTCGGATGTGGTATATCCAAAATCCGAATATGTAAATATTCAATATAATAATAATAATACTAATATTTTGTAGAAGAATGTTATTTAGTATCAGTGTCGTTTTCTCATTTATAATATTAATATTTCCTCCTAAAGGGCTTCAAAGTAATATAGCTGCATATATTGTGTAGCTTTCACCAATCACATGGGTATATAGCTAGTAATATATCATAGTTAACGCTTACCTACAGAATACAGACCTCCTCGCCCCCCACTGTGTCATGGAGGCTGGAGAGATAAGCAGCGATGAAGATTTCATCATACTATCACCCAATCCGGAGAGAGCGAGGTATGTTAGGCTGTGATTCGTGTATAGGGGAAAGATGGATAGTTGTATCTGTACAATCAACTGATTGTTCAGCTGACCTAATTACCTGCTACAAAAATCATGCCATTACTATTATTAAAAAATTCCCCCTCTCTCCTATTTCCTTCCCCCTATTTACATAACATTTATTATGTTATAATATATATATTAAATATTTCGCAATATGATTTAAACCTATGAACGCAATGATGTGTGTATTCGTGTAATTATATGCAACACACATGTATTGTTATAATTCTTTTATCATAGAAATTAACATACCTCTTTTCACTTCATATACAATACAACTTTTTCTATACATATTTTAGACTATCTCTTTATTATTTTATTTATAAATAAAACTATAACCATTTGATTAGTTTAAGAATAATTGTCTTTAAATATACATATTAAATACATTATAAGTTAATTTTATGAATAATTATCTTATGATTATCAATATTATCTATCATTGAATCATATTTATTTCTTTAATATTAATAAATAAATTTTTGTTGAATACAGTGAGTATATATAAATATTACAAGAAAATATGTTCTAAAGTTTTTGAAAAATAATATGCTATAAATTATACCTTGGCCCTACTCACACTTATGCTCTATATCTAATCCCTATTCTATACATCACACCTATGCTATATATTATACATATGTTCTACATCTAATCCCTATTGCGCTTAGTGAAACAGATGAACTACAGCTATTGAACATTCAACCACCACCTCCAGGAAACACAAGCATCGACATATAGATTCCAAGAAATACCAGGATAAAGGTTGACGATAAGTTGTTTTTTAAGTATTCGCGCATGACTGAATATAAATATTATAGATTACATAATGACAGGGTTGGCGGTTTTTTTGGTTTTTTTTTTATAAAAAAAAACCAAAAAAACTGGTTTTTATGGTTTTTTTAGGTTATTTTTGTTTTTTTTGTGGTTTAATTGGTTTTTTTGGTTTTTTTGGTTTTTTTATAATTAAATGTTAAGATTATTAATTAGAAAATATTATATATACCTAGATCGATTATTAAATGTCTGTGCAAAACATACATATATAGAGTAAGTATAAAATATACAACACTAATGAATATTATTTATATATATTAATTATATATATATATATATATATTATTAAATTTTCAATAATATATTATTAATATTAAATGTTAATAAAATTATTTTATTAAAATATATTTATTATAAAAATAAAGTAAAATATAATAAAAAAAATAGTTACAAATTGTAACAAAATAATAATTAAAAAAAATAACAATACAGTAATTAGAAATATAATCAATATAATTCTCACAATAAAATTACAAGTTACAAATTGTAACAATATAATAATTTAAAAAATAATAATAAATATAATTAGATGATTTCTAATAGAAATATAATCAATATAATTCTCACAATAAAATAACAAGTTACAAATTGTAACAATATAATAATTTAAAAAATAATAATAATAATAATTAGATGATTTCTAATAGAAATATAATCAATTTAATTGTCGAATTAAAAAAACAAGTTTTGCAGCCTTATTATTGCCTAATCAATTCCTTATTTTTGATTGAATGCTTTTATAATGTTAAAAAAACCAAAAAATCCAATGGTTTTTTTGATCAAAAAAACCGACCAACCCTGCATAATGATGTTTATACGATCACCTATTTAACGCATAATGTATAACATATATATATATATATATATATATATATATATATATTTATATATATTTTTACATATTTGTTTTGTATTTTATTGGGTACCTCACAGTTATTTATAACACGTACAAGTCTGACTTCTTGAGGCGTTCATTTGTATCCGTTATTATTATACGTGATTCAATAAATATTATTACTATTATTATATATAACACATACATGAATATACCTCGTAATGAATACACACAGCCCTTATTTAACATGATCAATATGCATGACCCCTTACATCCATGTTATTAGTAGGTAGACCGCATATAGATGATGCCCGGTGGCAGAAATCCCACAGGTTAGTTACAGTCATAGTAACCTCTAGTCTGTTTATATATATTGGTTCCTCCATAGTACGTGCATTTTATGCATAATATGCACGATGTTTTAGTAATGCAATTATGACAAGGATAAAACTCAATAAAATGACTCATTATAATGTATACATTATAATACTGAAATATCATCTCTATATAATAAATATCATTTAATCGCCTGCGATAATGATTGACAGCTCTACGAAACTGAACGACTTAGAGAGGGAGCGCCACCGTATCGAACGCGAACACAGACACGAAGAGAGACATCTACAACACCAACGCTACAACAGACAACATCGTCCCGAGAGACAACAACAACAACAACAGCAGCAGCACGAACATCAACTTCAGCAACACGAGCCGCACCAAATTCAGCCACAACATCAGCCACAGCCGCGTAGACAAAGGAGTGCTAGTATATGCTAGTATATGCTAAATATTAGTGTATATTTTATATACCATAGGACATATAAATTAAAAATCTATATAGATATATAAATAATAATAATAAATATATATTTTAAAAATAAATAATTTACTAAAAAAAAGCACATGTACTTACCGCGGATTCTTAAATTGAAATGGAAACACCTTGCATTTTGGATTTACTTTTATACTATTCGTAGAGGATGTTGAACTCATTTTAAATCATTTTAACTGGATTACAAATATTTATTAATTACTATTTTACATGAGTTTGAAAATGACAGATATTTTGGAAATTTATCAAATATTTATAAGTAGAATTCAGTCTACCTTTTTTCAAAAATATCATTGCTATACCTAAATTATACAAATTTAATATTTCATTAAATCATATTTATAAACGATATAAAGTTGTATATTATAAACCTTTGGTAAACAAATAATATCATCATCTTGGTTTTCTAAATTGATTTGTTTGGACATAATATAAATAGTATAACATTATTTAAAAAAAATTTTAAATAAATTAAAGAAAAGTCAAATATAAATATGCAATAAATATGTGTGATATATAGAATTAGGAAGTCAACATTGACATTAGAATTATAATAAATTCTATGTCTATGGAAGTAAACATTAACAAAGATCATGAATATAGTGAATACAAAATACAAAATATTCAGAATAATTTATTATAAGAATACATACCCGGTTTCAATAATGAATTCCCGGTTTAATTTATCTAATACCCATGAAATTTGAACTGAAACATTTTTGTCTTTATAAAAACCCGTGAATTTACGGGTATACTAATACTCGGGATAACCGGGTTTTCGGGTACCCATTTACATCCTTAGTATATACTATATACACAAATATAATTTTAGATCTTAAAAAAAGATAAATTGATGTATGTATATATATAATTTATTATAATATTAATATATCCTATATTATATACTATTAGTATTTTACTAATTATATACATTGAGCTAATTTTGTATACAATATTTGATAGTTCTAATTTAAAATGATTTAACAATAATAAAAAACAATGAATAAACTAAATGTTAATGATTTCAATTATTATTATAAAAATAATCAAATTAATTTTTATAATTGTATTAATTGTTATATAATAATTGTATTATTATAAATGAATAAATTAATTTTATAAAATATGTTATTTGTAACAATAAAAATGTTAATAATATATAATAAAAATATTATCACTTTTTAATCATATGTATTCATTAAAAATCAAAGTAATTATATATTAAACTACTAGAACAATATTGTTATACCTAAACATTGCCATATGTTAAGTTCACATAATAATTAGGGAGTGGTATATCTTTCCTTCTACTACTACTACTACTACTACAACCACAACCACCACCATTATCACTACAACTGATATAATAATATAATACAATTAACACACAAAAACTCAGAAAATTTAATATTAAATTTATATATCTAATTAACTAACTCGGTTTTTCAAGACACTCATCCTCCTCATCATCCGACATTTCATCATTTTGTCCCTCTAATAAATTATGATTATTATTGATACTTTAATTTTATATAATTTTAATTTAATTTTAAAAGTTATGCTTTCCTCTTGATTAATTTGACACCATGATATGTCACCCATTACACCAACCCTTAGGACCTGGCCACCCCATATGGGATGACAACCTCGAGATCTTCGGTCAGATTGGGCGTATTATATTAATAAGTTGTAATCATTTCCAAGGCAATAATAATTCAACATATGTTTAATAGTCATATATTTTATATATTTCTTATTACTTTACTTATTATTTATTAATATTAAGATTAGCTAGATAAAATTGTGTCAGTAGATGTTGCATACATTGGAGTCTCGTTTATCGTATTATCGATACCTGACATCACGTATTGCTTGCAAAAGATCATCTTTAAAGATAATTATATTTAGTTTAAGATATAAAATTAATTTTGTCAAATTTAAGAATATATTATACTAATTAAAAAAAGTAATTGTACTTATAAATTAATACCAATTAATACAATTTATTAATATTTAATTTTATAAAATAACGAAGATGTAAATCGATATTTTTCTCCGGGTAAAATATTTCATAAAATAGGACTTTTAATATAAATTTAATGAATTTAATGAATTACTAAATTTAATATTAATTAAATATTTACTGACATCATTTAATTCATGTTTTATCCCGCTTTTGAATATTATAAATACTGAAGGTATATCATTTGGATCAAGTTCAACTGTTTAAATAATCATTATATTACATCTGTATATATGATTTTAAATAAAGCATAATTATTTAAATTAGAAAATAATTTTAAAAATAAGTAAAATTGACAGTATAAATTGATATTACAAACTTTAATTGTGTGTTGGTGAATTTAATTTAGATTATTAATTTTGCATATATTCTAACTATTGTATCAAGTAAGTTTATATTGATGTTGTACAGCTTGTATAATTATAATTGGGTAATCATACATATGCTCTGTGTTGATAGCTCTATTAATTAAATTATATTTTCTTGTTATATTCTCTCTGCTACTTAAACGTGCTGAATATAGTCTGACTTTATTAGAATCAAATGGGTGAAAGTACAATTTAACTTCTTTATTATATTCATTATAACTTATAAATTCATAACTAAATTCGTTATTTATAATAGACACATTTCCTTTTCTATATGATGTTTTATAATCTTTTGCCAATGAACTAATATTACGATTATTGTCCCGTTCTCCCTTTTGGTCACATCTGTCACATTAATAATAACATGCATGACCAGTACATGATTTAATAAAAGCCCTAGCAGGTGCATCACATGTTATACAACTTAGTTTGATTTCAATGTGTTTAATTTTAATAAATATACCATTTTTTAATAAATGTTTTAATTCGTCGACGGTTTCTCGGAGGAATTCATAATTTTTAGGTTTAGTTATACCACTTTTTATACCGTAGGTCATTATAGATACAAATACAGTAATAGAAATAATATTACAACTAAATAAGATAGGCCTCATTGATTCCTTTGCACTTTAAACGGGGGGATACCATCTAAATTCATTGTTAAATTAATAACACTAATTAAATGCCCAATAAACACAATTTTAAAAATAGTGGAATAAAATTCCAACTTTATTGTGATGCATAAAATGCGGAAGTTTGTTCATGTTGAAGATGTGTATATAATGGCATATTTTGAACAGCATTTTATTCCATTATTTTTGTACTGCATTATATTCTATTACTTTTAGACTGCATTTTATTCCATTTTAGACTGCATTACTATTATACAATATTACAATTTTATATAAAATATATATACATATAAATAATAAATAAAAGTAATGAATATATTATATTTATTAAAAAAACTATTTTTTGTTTTTATTATTTCGTAGATAAATATCTAATTTTGTATTCAAGACTCCCTTTCCACAAGTGTCGGATGTAGTTCATTCATTATATCTGAATAAATAAATTGCAATTAGAATATATAGAAATGTTTAAATAATATTAAGAAAATATTATAAATATTTGTATCCTTATCAACTGTCAACCTAATATATATATATATATATATATATATATATATATATATATATATATATATGTATACGTTTACAAGTATATTATAAAGTATAATACGTTATATCAAAAAAATAAATAACAGAAATAATATATCCTTAAGTACTCCAATACTATTTTATTATAATCATATTATGTACACATAGCATATATACATATATATTGCATACACATGCATATATATCTATACATGTGAAATTCTCTCCCATCTTCTTCCCATCCCAAGTATGATATCTAAATGTTCTAATCCTTATGTATAATCAATCTTAAATCTCACCTATCTATTGTCTTAATACATTTATATTGATTATTTATTATTATCATTCTATTGTCTATTATCATTTTTATTTTATTTTTCATGTTTTATTTGGTGCACCTACGAATAGCCCATGATAAGTTTACAATTCAAATAATTATCAATCTATCAATCAATGTACATATATATATATATATATATATATATATATATATATATATATATATATAAGTATACGAATGTATAAAGTGTAAAGAGTATGTTAATATTATTAACATATTTCTAAAACCAAAGTTAAATTATTGTAGAGATGATTTTACTTCTGTCTTAATTATATTTTGTATTTATTAATGTTTTAGTTGTTAATTTATTATTCATTCATTCTATATACAAAATTATTTATATATCTATTTATATAACTTTTATTATGTGTATATTAATAAATAAAAAAATAAAAAGGTGTAATTATATTATATAGAAATCTTGAGAGAAATATGATCAGTGGGAGTGAGTAAAGAGACCAGCGTTTATTATTCCGTCGATAAATAATTCTTAGGTTATGTAAGTCAGAGTTAAACCAGGGAGACGAATGTTTGGTATGCAATTTACGAACACATAACGGAGCAAATATATCAAGAGCTAGTTTAAGATTTTGATTGAGACAGTCAATGTGAATAGGAAAGTCAGAGGTTGATGTAGTGAGTGCTGTGAGGATATGGTTGGAGAAAGAGAAATAGTAGATGGATAAAATTGTACGGTATTTAGTGAATTTAATAGGAATGTGAGGTATAGGTAATGTTAATGTAAAGCATATGGCGTAATGGTCAGATATGAGTAAGTCGCGGTGGATATTGGATAAGGTAGTAGAGTCAGATGGTGTAATTATAAGATCAAGTGTGTTGCCGTGGATATGAGTAGGGAATGAGACGTGTTGTGTCAGAGAGTGCTCATATAATAGTTGGTGGAAGTTTGGGGTGGATGAAGGATTATTTACATGTATATTGAAGTCACTTAGTAGTATAGTATTGGGAGATGAGATTAAGGAAGTTATTAGACTGAATTCAGTAATAAAGGTTTTAATGTTGGAATGAGGGGGACGATAAATTAAAATAGGGTAAAGAAACACTGTGAGGAACATTTTATATGACACGATATAACTTGACAAGAAGTTAGAGAGTCAATATATTTAGTAAGAACAGTTAGGTTACTATTGTAGAGCAGAGCTACACCACCACCTTTCTTGGATCTATTGTGTTGAATTAGTTTAAACTTATTGGGGTAAGATGTGAGGATATACTTAAATCATCATCAGAGAGCCATGTCTCTATATATATATATCTATATATATATATATATATATATATATATATATATATATATATATATATATATATGATAATTAGTAGTACATTAATAAAATTAAATATTTTAATTAAGCAAATAATAAGTAATTAACCTACAATAGTAAGTAAATACAATAACCTGCTTTCAAAACCCTTGGAAAATAATATAGTTTTATTATTTGATAGGATTTTAGGGACTTCATGTATATAAACTTTCAGCAACTGTTCGACTTTTAAAGAATAACATTTAGGATCAATATTATATATTATCAGAAATATAAAGAGTAAATGAATTTTCAAATTTATATTAGTGGAGTATAAATTATTTATATTATTAGAGTATAAATGATTAAAGGAGAATATTTAAAGGTAGAATTATATTTATAAATTATAATTAATAATGATTACAATAATAGTAAATAAATAAATTAAACAAATTAATAATAAGGGTACAAAATTCACTAATATTTTATATTATTTTTTATTCTAAAAGGATTTATTAAAAATATAAATATATCAGATAAAGTTAGTACCATACTATAAAGTTTCTCAAATAAATGCAATAATTATTGTTTTAAAAAAAATAATAGATTTTAATACAATTATTTACAAAGATTTTTCAAATGATATATACCACTCTAGCATAAATTTGTAATGGCATACATTACATATGATAGTTAATATTTAAATCTGAACTACAAAATATATTACAATTGATACAAATATATGCTTTATAAAAATTGAAAATATGTATATAATAACTATAATTTAGACTTTCATATTTAAGTGATAATATAAATAAGATAATACATTAATATAATAATATATTATTATTTAAAAGTGAAAGATATATTTTAATAGGAATAATACAATATCATTTAAAATAGATTATACTCTAAAAGGGGTCACCAAAAATAGAAAATTAACTAAGAATTTATTAGTAATTTATATATAAACGTACGCATAAATAAGGCATGCATCGCATAAAAAAGATCTATAAAAAAGAAGGCTGTTATTTTTGGTGTGAAACCCTTACTATTTTTTAATTTATTTATTTTCTATTTGATTTACATTTATTTTTTATTAAAGCTAATTAAAGTTATATATTATTTGATTGGTGATATTTTATTATGTTATATTTTATATATATAGTACAAATATTTAAATTTATTTTGATATGCTATTCAATTTATTATTTATTATTATTAAATAACTAAATTTATATCAAATAAAATCAATATTGATATAAAATGAATCAAATGATTGAATTATTTATGAATTAATTAAAACAGAAAAATATATTTAAAATGATAATTTTGTTGTCAGATTGATTTTAAAATATATTATAGGTGAATTGATTATAAATATACATTTATATTATAATATATAAAGGATAACATAGTATACTATATATATATTATTTTAATAAAATAAAACTACTTATATTATAATAATTATTAATATTTAAACATATAAATTGTATTATATATTATAAAAATACTACAATATTGTGGGATATTATATATTTTATAACATATATAGAATTATTATATTTATTATGTTTATGTATTATTTATCCATTATTAATAAAATAATATGTATAATAAATTTGCATTATATTATTAATTCAAAAATGAAAATTAATCAAACAAAATAAAGCATGGTTAAAACATAAAATGAGCCATTATAAAAAAATGTATATCCTTTATAATTAACCATTTCAATATTATCTTTTTTGAAGTATATTGCTATTAAAGATGTCATGGTCCTTCGCATTAAACAGTCTAATGCCAATAGACCTTTGTTGACATCTTTATCTGAGATTTTGGACATGGTTTCAAGTAGATGGTCTACATATTTGGGAATAAATATGTCCTCGCATTTCTTAATTCCTATAACATATCAAATATAAGTTATTATATAACTTATTTATATTGTTTATATAAATACAATCTTATTTATATAGTTTATTTATATTGCATATTTATTACCATATTCTGGAAACAATTCACAGAATTTTAGATATATTCGACGTCTAATTATGCTTTAAAATAAAGTAATACTCAAATATATAAAGTAGAATGGAGATGACTTTAAAAATACCAGATTAAACGATAATAAATTAATATTTTAAAATTCTGAATCGACAGAAGTTATTATTTTTCAATTTTAATTCTAATACTATAAGATCGTATTATAAAATTGTCTCTATATACCATTTTAATTAAAAAACATTATACGTTTTAAATCATTGTATTCCTTGGTGAAATTAGTTAAATTGCTACTACAGAGCTTACAAGTAAAACAATATATCATTTGTGTTTTGGGTGAAAAAATAGCCAATCTTTTGATTTAATCTCACCATTAGTTAGTTAAAAGGAGCCCCTAATTGTTTTTAAATTATAATGTCTTTAATATTTGATTAATATTTAAAAGAACCGTATTTGATAAATATAAAAGTTATATTTGTATAACATTTATTAGCCCCTATAAATGGACATTTGACCACCTTGCCCCCCCCCCCTAAATCCAGCAGTAGGTATATGTATATACAATTTCAAATAAATAATGATGAATGGTATCTTGTCCTTGAATTTACTTCAGTTCATATATATAATACATAATTATTCTGGACAATTTTAACTTGCATAAACATTTTAATACCAGAGTAAATATACTACCTCTTATAATCTATAGGATGTATACATCCTACTATAGTAGATCTTAGTATATATGATAATAAGTAGGTAAATTATTAAATATATTTTGTAATAACACAGTTTAATAGAGATCGAATTCTAGAGCAAAACACGGTATTCCGTATAGTATACTTTAACTATAAACTAATACTTATTGTTATTATTAATATATGATAATATACATCACATCTTATTTATAAAGTGGGTGTTATAATCCAGTTATAATATAACGTATTTACACTATGGGCAAAGATTTTCCGAAGGAAAGATATAACACTTACGCGAAATCATGTAATTCGAATTTGTATACAAAATACCCTGGTGCCACCTATAGCGGGTTACTTTTAGGAACTATGCGTTGTTTATAATGTAAATTCGTATTTAACTATATACTTTTAAAATGTTAAATAATATGCTTTAAATTAATATTTATATGATGAAAACTAAGTGTTCATTACTAATATATAACAAACAAATATGATATTTATGTTTTAAATGCTATAAGTATATATTTAGTGAGTAAAAGCTAATTTATATTGCATGTAATTTAATAGAGCAATGAAAACATTGTTGTATGCAAACAGAGCCGAACCTAAATCTATTTCAGTGATTTCGATACTACTGCTAGCATCGGTTGGGGCTATTACTAAATTACGTTGCATGCATAGGGAGTGTTATATCTTTGCTTCGCAAAATATTTGCTATGGGTATTTATAAGCGTATTTACATTAATGTTAAATGCATAAAATGTGTGTTGTAATATGTTTACTCTACTATATAATCCTACACTACATATACACATATACACTCTAATATCAAGACCTCCTATAACCTCTGTTATAGGAGGTATTGATAGTATAGTGACTATACCTTCTATTCGAGGTTTAAAGGGGTTTTGATATATATATATATATATATATATATAATATATATATTATATATATTATATATATACATATGATAAATATACCATAGTATATTATGATAAATATACTATGGTAGTGTTATTTAGTATATTAATATCTTTGAACTTATTTAACAAAGATAATACAGGATATTTTTATAAAAAAATATTTATGTAAATTTAATATTTTAATATATTTTAGAAATTAATATAATTAATTCTATCATTTAATAATATAAAACTTGTACATTACTTTTCTATTAATATAATTTCATATTATGTTACTTTAAGGTTATATATATATATTTAATTTAATACCTTAGTTTATACATTATCTGCTTCAATAACAAATTAAGAAATAATTATTTTTTAAATAACGTTTATAATTTATAAACTTATAAATGAAATTTAATTAATATTTAATTTATATATTCAATATAATATTATTTAGTCAGAGTAATACATATTTAATAATTATTATTTATTTTAAAACTTATATAAATGTAATATCTTCTTATTACATATTTAATAATTGATATTATATTAGCAAATAAAAAATGAAAATTGATTATTTATTGCTATATTATATATCTTTGGATTCGTTATTCATAGACTAAACAAATGTATATTTCAGTTTTTTTTATATCATATAGAAAAAAAGTTATGCCCTTATTAAAGCCAAAAAAAGTGGTAAATTTTGAACATACAAAGAATAGGAATTGATGTCGTATAAGTTAATATATTAATATGACTATAACTATTTAAATAATGTACCAATTTCAACGAAATGTTCACACATTATGTAATATCATTAGTGTAGGTGAAATAATTCATTTAATAACTATTAGTTATAATAATAATATAATAAATTATAATAATTAAATTAATTAACTATTAGCTGCATCTAATTACATGTAATAATAATATAATTAATTGTAAATACTAAAACATGATATTATGATTACAAGTATATATATATATATTAAGTTTACTATTTATTTCATCCACATTTCATAATAAAATTTCAAATTAATATCATATAAGTGAATTTTATATATGTATTAACATTAATTAAAATGTAATATATTAAAGATATAATTGATAATATATGTATATATATAATATATATATATATATATATATATATATATATATATATATATATATATATAATAGATCGTTTTTATTACTAATTGTTCTTAAATACGTGATAAATAATTCATTTTAATTATAATTATTTAAAAATGTGCATAACAAAAATTATTTATCCTCCCTATAAAGAAATAAATAAAATATAATTGAAAGATAAATCAATCACTCATTTTAAAATACCAATTCATAAAAATATGCATATGCATACATAATATGTATAGTATTAATATTTAGCTAATAATTTAATGATAATAACGCTGTATTTCTTGAAATTTAATGTTGTTTAAAATAAGACACTTTTAAAAATCATATATTACTTATAATTTAAAATATCAATATTTTAATTTCTATCAATGCTAATTAGACTATTTTATTTACGTTATATAGTCTGCTATATTAGCTTTCCAACGATACCAAAATTGTTATGATTAGTAAATAGTTTATTATAAAAAATCGATTTTAAATAACCCATATTTTTTAAAATGCTAAAAAACCGATTCATATTTGAGTGAGAAATATATGAACATTTATTAAATATAGTACACGTACCTAATATTATATACATATTAATTTTAAATTAATTATAATTATTATAATAATAATAAATATCATATTTAAGAAGCGGGCCGCATGAAAAACGGCACATTTGAATTTATATTCTCTTCTCAGTTTTATCGATTAAACATACTTATAATTAACGCAACTTAATTTTGAAATACATTTATATATTAGTATAAATATTCTACATATTATTTACTAAGCATACTGTTCTTACTTATTAAGTTAATACATTATCATAATGATTATAAAAGCTTAAAAATGTGTAACATTACTTAAATCTACTAATAAATTGTATCATAAACTTTATGATAAAGCCTATATTATATATCATAAGTGCATATATTTAATGTAATATAATATATAATATATTATATATCATAAGTGCATATATTTAATGTAATATAATATATAATATATTATATATCATATTATTATATTCAACATATACATTTATACATTTATATAAGTTATATTATTTATATATGTGCCGTTTTTAATGCGGAACCTTTAAGATGTATTAAATTGAATATTTTTAAGTTTGAATTATTCAATGATATATTTAATAATATAATATAATATATTAGTAATATTATTATAATATTTATTTAATATAATTATATTATAATACATATAATTTATAACTTTAAAAGTGTTATCATAATAATTATAATTATGATAATTTACGACGAATATTTTTTGTAAATAGCGTGAGCTTTAATAATGGATAACACATATTATATGGCATATATAATTATTATAAAACATATTTTATCAACAGAACTTTACGATCAACGGACAAATTCGACTGACATCGGTGTCCGTTGATCGTAAAGTTAATCTGATATTCTATACTATGGAAATCGATATCCGTTGATCATTAATTTCACTTGATTGTATTATATTATTATAATATTTATATTTATAGATATCCGTAAATTTAATCTTATATTCTAAAATAAAATATAATCAAATTAACATAACGATAGATGTCCATCGAATTAATATATCAATATTAATTAAATTTATTATTGTATTCATCTCTACTTCATCTAAATTGATATTTTTTAATCCATTGATAATTGATTCTGATATTGAATGTTGCTTATATAACATAACATTATTTATCGAATTAACTAATGTTGGTAATACAACATTGGGTAATGAATGAGCCTCTTTGATTTCCAATACTGTATTTGCTAAATAAGTGCCCAGTAAACAACTACATATAAATATGAATATATTATGAACATATTATGAATATACAAATATGAACATATTATGAACATACAAATATTAAATTATTATTAACATACAAATATGAGCATTGATATTATATCTACCTGTTTCAAATTCATGTGAACTCATACCATTATATTTATATTGTATGTGATATTATAGTTTGTCCATTAAGGCTAGGTAATTGTATATATATATAATACATTAACTGAACATTTCTAGTAAATCGAAACATTATTAAAAGAGTTGAAGTTTGAATAAGTAAAATATATATACAATAATTATTATGAGTAGCCTACATTTATTCTATAATATAATTATGACACTATAGCTAATATAAAATGGCCGATTATATTTATCTTACATATACAATATTTATTATTAAGATAATATATATAAACATACATGAATTATTTAAAATGATGACAAGAAAATAAATAAAAAATATGTTATAACATGCACATCCATGTATAAATAAGTATGGTAATATGTTGATATTTTTATTTTGATTTAAACTGATTATTTTGAGATATATTTTACATAAAAATAATTATATTTTATGAATTCCCATAAAAAAATAATAAGATATTTTCGTTATTCAATTTAATATTTATCACCTAATCAATATGTAAGTTATATTTAAAGCATTCATTTCTCATCAAGATTTTAAATTAATTTTATACTATTAATACTATAATATCAATCTATATTATAATGAATATCTGTCATAAATAAATAATATTTAAGAATGATGTTAAAATAGAGTAATAAATATTATTAGATAATATATATATTATTTATAAGTTATTTAAGGATTTTAAATATTAAATTATTACTAATTTTACAATTACATATTTTAAATTTAGTTCATTATATAAAAATATCTTAAATATATTTATAGTACATCTTTGGAATAAAATAGTATTTAGTTTTATAAACAAAATAGTTATACAAATAATTACAATTTATACTTTATTAATTAAGGATTTTAATTATGTAGTGTTTCTTAAAAAATTCTTAATTTTTTTCATGATTTCTTCATTGTTACCTTCAAAAATACCTATTGGTATTTAAGTAAAATTAAATATATATACAATAAATACTTTTAACTAACCTAAAATAACTTTCACCAGTTCAGAACAATAAAAACCCCTTATATTATTTCCTCCAGATCTATTTATGTTCAGCCATACTTCCGGACTACATATCTTTATCAATATGCTACCAATTTTTAGATGGTTCAATGGGCATAATTCTATAAATGTGAATATATATATATATATATATATATTATTTATTAATAATAATATATAGGATTATAGTAATTAATATTTATAAATGAAATTTAAAAATAATTACGTTGTTGTTTAAAATAAAAAGATAATATCACTAACCGCTATTGTAGTCTCACCCTCCTTTTCAAGTAAACTATTATATAAGTCATATTGTTCTATGGTTAGTATAGTTGTAAATGTTTCTTGTGGCATGTTTTGAGAATGCATAAATTTGAGTGAATCTTGACTTCTTAAAAGTAAATTAACCTTACGATTAAGCTTATCATTATCTATTGAAACAATGTATTATTAAATATGTATATATATACTTTAGATATATAGTATAAGTAGTTATTAATTAATATATTCATATATTTATAACTATTATTAACAATTGTATTATTACATATTTTTTAATTATTTTATTTGAGTATTCATATAAAATATCTGGTATGAAAGAATAAGATAATTGATAGATAAGGATCATGGAGTATATATATATATATATATTCTTGTGCTGACAATTGTTAATATTAATATTCAAACTAAATCATGTATCAGTGGATGATTCTATTCACAAGGAACTTTTAAATTATAATATAATTCTAACTTTTTTCTAATATTTCAACTTTTTTTAATATTTTTTTCAATAATTCCATTGTCTCAGCTAAAATGTATTATATATTATATTATAATATATATATTATATATATATATATATATATATATATATATATATATATTTATTTTAATCAAGTAAAGAACACCAAGTTTTAATCATATAAATGATAATTTAAAACATTATTTTACATTTTAAAATTGTATAATTTGATACAAATTTACATTATTAAAAAATTACCATATATAGGTTTCACTGATGGTGTTTTGTATTCAAAATCAAATTACAATATTTTGAGTAGGTGTTATATCTTTACTATATCTATAGTTAATCGATTACAATAATTTGTTGCATTTATACTTATAATAAATATGCCCAAACTATAAGTATATATATAGATATAGATATAATATAGATTTAATTATTTTATATGTATTACTAACTTTTCTCATTGGACTCATTTGTAGATAAATCATCGTCACTCGATACATCAATAGATTCAACTAAAAGTAATAATATGTAGAGTTATAATATATATATATATATAGAACAATAATGTGAGTTTATTAAATTCGGCTAATTTAACTCTGGTGAATAACATATTTAATATAGTAATTAATTATATGTGGTAATTTATTTACTATCAATATTTAAACATGTGTGAGATCAATGTATGCTTCAGCCTTAATGAAAATAATATTCTTTTAAATATATTGTAAAATATTTGTATTCAATAAATATAATCACTTAATTTAAATATAATATAGCTAACATTTTGTAAACGGCCTTTTAGTTGTAGATTTCCTTTTATATGTAGATTGCCTTTTCATGGATTTTTCGGAAAACGACATATCACGTTTAGTGCAGACTATGTCAATTATATTTTTATTAATAATGATTTTTAATAATAGTAAAAGTAAGTAAATTTACATGATTTTTTATCACATATATTTAGAATATATATATGAAAATATATTCTAAAATTATTTTGATCCCAATGTTATTTCCCTCGTATATATAAATCATGTGATTGTTTTATTTACATCAGGTAATTTTAATATATTTTTTATATATATATATATATAAAATGTTTTATAAATTATTATTTATAATGCAATCCAATGAAATTCAATTTACCAATATATATTATGTTATGAATATTTGTCAGTCGCATATATATAATAATATATATATACGTATTTGTATATTATGTTATATAGTATAGTAAACTTTATTAATGTACAGTTTTTGTCTTCCCCCGTCTTCCGAACATACCTTTTATTCTATCTACCTCCGAACTCGAAATGTGCTGCCGTATTTCTTTGTACTTTCTTTTGAAAGACATTTTCCAGCTTTTCTAAAATATTTATTTGTAAGTTTAAATGTATATATATTAGATTATCTTGATTAAATATTATTTAAAAAATAATAAAAATGGTCATACTATATTAAATTGGATTTGTATGTTATTTTATATATCAAATAATATACTATTTCAGAAATTCATTGCTACATAATAATTAAATTAACATATTCTCCAAGAAAATTATATTTATAAAATAGTAATTTAATATACAATTTATACAAAAACCATTTTCTAAAATAGTTTTTAATTCGTGAATTGTATCATTTAGAAAATCTAAATTAGCAGTTATTCCCTAATGTAATTGCTGATGTAAATACAACAAAAAGTGGTATATTTATTGAAAATAAAATAGGCCACACTGCTATATTATTACTCTTATATAGTGGAAGCCATCTACATTCATATTTAAAGTAATAATATTCATATTAATTTTTTTATATTTTTTTAATGAACATATTAACATATTTCTAAAACCAAAGTTAAAATATTATAGAGATGATTTTTCTTCTATTTCATAATTATATTTTGTATTTGCAGATCATAAATATTATGGAGGAGTAGCTGATAACATTGTATCAGTATATGTTGCATGCATTGGAGTCTCGTTTCTTCTCGAAAGAGTAGCTGATAACATTGCATCAGTAGATGTTGTAATACATTGGAGTCTCGTTTATCGTATTATCGATACCTGACATCACGTCTTGCTAAAGATCATCTTTAAAGATAATTATATTTAGATAAAATATATATAAGATATCAAATTAATTTTGTCAAATTTAAGAATATATTATACTAATTAAAAAAATTAATTGTAATTATAAATTAATACCAATTAATACAATTCATTAATATTTAATTTTATAAAATAACCTCAAGAAGATTTCATCTTTAACTTATGAACTAGCCACTTATTTGTAGGGCAAGACTTTTTACGAAGATGTAAATCGATATTTTTCTCTGGGTAAAATATTTCATAAAAGAGGACTTTTAATATACATTTAATTAATTTTAAATTAATAAATTTATCTAGTTGATATACATAGGTGGTTGTTATTTTACATTTGCATTGAATTAATAAACATAAATATTAGGTTAATTATCATAATATGCAGATGAAATGAAGTATAAACCTTGTATACAAATATGCGTGCAGTCGATTACTCCAACGACATTTGGGAATCCCGCAATATTTTTAAAGGCTTTCTTCTGTTTTTCGACATTTTCTCGTGAATGATTCATTTACACCCATTCGTGCATATGGCTGAATATTGCAGCAGACACTTGATGTATTATTCTCCCCGCTGTCGATTTGTGCACGCCCATGGAGTCTCCAATAACTAATTGAAAACTCCCATTTGCATAGTAATATAGAGCCATGAGTAGTTTAGTCAATGGTTGAATAGTTCGGAAATTAGTGGACGCGTGTAGATCAACTCGTATATCATGACTTATCATAGCCAATATTAACATAATAGTTTCATTATTGAAACGGTACCGGTTATAGATTTCTTTATCACTGAAAGTAATAGGTTTTAATTAGTATAACAGGGGGGGATATAAAACCTAGGGAAAGTTAGGTATCTTAAGAAATTAAATAGAAAGAAGAACAGTATGTAGAAATTAAACATTTTCATATTAATTAGTATACTTACAAGATATATAACAAGTATGTAAAAAGCTAATATAATAATGTTTCACACCAAATACAACATACAAAGTATTATTACACAATATACTATACTATGTTATGCTCTCATTTATAGAGAAATCACTGCTTATTACGTAATTCTTATTTAAATGTATTGTATGATATATAATACTTATTACGAAATAAAATTTACCCGTTTTTTTATTAAAAATCAAGTTATATAAAATAATATAAGTACATGAAACATTCGTACGACTCAATGTTCAATTTAATTAAAGATGGAATCGGGTACACATTTACATCTCTAGTATATAGCCCATATATACGGCTGAAACATGAGAAGGATAGTTGAACCTAGATAAATCTATATTAGATTATATCATAATATATTCATATAATACCATAATGTAATAAAAATAATATATATATAAAAATTTGCTATACTTTAAAATTTACTTATTTATAACGTATCATATTCACATATAATTTTAGATTTACATATGTTTTACTTAATCCCGAATTACGTTTTCTGAACTCGCATAACCAATCTTTTCCGGCCATTCTTATCGTATCATTAAAATTATGTATGATTCCATTCCTATTTGCTAGAGTATAAGCTGCCCTCATCACATCATCACATGTTAAACCCAATAGTCTATCCGCACAGTGTTTTATATAAATATTTATATAAATAGTGACTTTCTTCTAAATATTTGGGTAAAATAGGTTTGTGTCCCTTTTTTAAAATAATAGTTTCTATGTTGGTATCTTGTAAGCATCTTCTTCTTAATGTGTTGCCGGTACTTTAAATAATCGGCAGGAATCTGCATATTTGCCTCCATTTCTAACATGCTTTATTGCATACACCAATGATTGGTAATCCCATTTATTAGTTGTATTCATGATTTGAATATAAATTAGTATTAGGTGTATGATAAACTATGATACACTATAAAATTAATTTTTGTTTAACATTTTTAAAATCTAAATCTTAAATAAAATGCGTGCGTCGGCATGAATATTATAAAATATATTATTAAAAAAATGAATCGAGTATATAGCTGTTGATTTATTTTGGTACTAAAATCCACTACTCCCTTCTTGCGCTATTTTTTCGTTATTTTTTGAGTGTAACTAAACTGATATTAATACTAGTAATATATTAGTTAAAGTAAAAATTAAAATAGCTATAATATATAACGATACATATTCTATTACATTTGAAAATATGAAATTATAACATCAACTATTCATCGATATATTACAATTCTACAAAATCATACAAAATATCCTCCACTATAGAGTATACTCCCTTCTATCCCCTAGAATAAACCTATATATATAAAAGTATTCTATATCAAGCACGTTCATGATATTGTTTGAAGTGTTTATTAAATATGATCCAGATAACATTAAATTATATGCTGATATATTATTATCATTGTAATTTTCGAATACATTTAATAAGCGTAAGTTATTTATTACATATTTAATCTTTTTTTGTTTATTAATTTTATTTAAAGAGACGAGTGCTTTAGTTAACTGGAAGTCTCGTCATCAATATCTAATATATTAATTTTTCAATAAATTTATAAATTCTATTAATAACTATATTAAATATGTTAAACCTTTATATCGTAATATATCGTGCATATCATTAAAAACATGGCGCCCTGGTGCCGATTGATAATTCTCAATATTAATTTTCTCAGTATGACCCATGTGGTTCATGAAACTGATTGTAATATATCACTTAATTAAAATAATTTATAATAATGTAAAATAAATACAAACGTAGTTTTTTCTCTATCAGTTAATTTAAATTTTGCCGTATGAGTAGATAATATATGCCGGTTTTGTGTTGCGGTTATTTTTTTGACTTGCATTCTTTCGCAAACCATTGACAAGCATTTATCTCCAATAACAAAAGATGAACTATCTAAAGTATAAATAAAAATAGAGCTATATAATAAATATATCAAGTAATAAGTAATAATAATTTTTAGTCGCAAAGATATATGGATTGTCTTTAGTTATTTTAAACATAGTACAGCTCTTTATTAAGTTCTTTATTGCCATATTTATGAAATTATCAATGATAATCTGTATAATAATTAGATATATAATTTGTATAGAAAGATCTATTCGATATTTTAAATTAATAGTGTTGTATGTAGTTAAAAATATATAACAACATTTATATATTTATAACATATATAACAATTATTTAAAATTGTCTAACTATCTATTATATAAAAATAATTATTTTTTATTTTGTACATCTATTTATTAAACTATCAATTAAATTTTGAATCGTTTAACTTATAATGTTCACAATTTATATAGAACATATATATAAAGAATATATTTAAATATTTCTCAATAGGTTTGATTATAAATAATATAAATGTATATTTATGATAATTTATTGACAAATAGTATATTTAATTAATTATGAAAAAGAATTAAATTTTATATTATTTAGATAACATATTCAGAAATATAATAAAGTTATTTTTTAATAAGATTGTTTAAGAATTACTAAAAAAACTTAATTATTACATAGGTTAGATACATTATAAAAACATACTATTTTGCATATATTATATTTGTCAAGCAATATGATAATCACATATTCCCTTAATGTAGTTATATATATTTCATTTAATAAAAATGGTTGTATTTATGATTACAAATAATTTATAAATATTTAAATTGATTTAAACTTAAAATACAAACAGATACATATCGTTTACATTTCCCAAGGGTATAAACTAATAATGTATCATTTTTATCATTCTGTATTATTGTATTATAATTAGATAATTAATAATCTAAGAATTAATGTATTACATACTTTTTTTAGCCATGCTCCTTCCAAGGCTTCGTTATACTCTTTTAAAGTAATCTGCGCAACTTCCTGTCCCCGTCTTCCATTCATTAACGTTAAATATGTTACTATATTGGCCCGCGTCCAAGTATAATTAATAATCTCATTTTTATGAGTTAATATATATTTTTTAATATAATTTTGAATATTTAAAACGACTTTCCGTACAGGCATATGATCAACTCTCCTATAATAGTCAAATGTAAATCATATATAACACCTTAGTTTAATAATTATATTATTTTAATACCTTTTTTCGAAAGATTTTTTTCTAATATCATATGTTGCTCTACTCATCTCCTCTACTCGGGCATGCCATGTGTTCATGTTGTGAGATAACTTATTCGCGATACTATTCCATATATCATTCTTTCTCTTATAGTTCATTGCAGTGCTATCCATCCTACTGAAAAGAATATGTAGTTTATTTTAATCACACCAGGACCGTCTTCGGGGTGCGCTGTTTGAATAAACTGGGTGTAATGTATACGATAAGGGGTTTCTTAATGGTTGTGAAATAAAACGACAAAATTGCGGATTTAGATACATCAGATTCGTCAGTAGTATATTACTGGTGTATCTGATATATATATATATATGAATGAATGAATGAAATCAGTTTATAGACATACGACATACTATGTATATCATACGTCTATGGAGGATCAGTGAAAGCCTAGGCTTTATTTGGTCGATACCTCCAATATGTTCATGTACAGATTACAATATTAGTAAAAGTAATATTATAATAATAATGATTCATGTGTTAGCATTCTTTGTAATAAAATAGAAGATACATATATATATATATATAAATTAATAAAAATAATAAAACACTGTTCATGAACATAAGTTATCATCATATTTCAATCCATTACATTAAAGTAAATAATAAAATAAGATAATAAAATAATTGTATAATATTAAAATGTATTAAAATATATATTAGTAAAATATGTAAATTTACAATATTGAGAACTTGTTAATAAAAATAGTAAATTATTATAAATATGTGTAAAATAAAAATATCTAAAAGTATGTTATAAAATTAAAACTTATTAATAAAATTAATATTAAATGAAATACTTTAAAACACTAGCATTTCTAATACCTTTTAAGTGATAAATGGATAATGGATAGTTATCAATAAATTTGTTATATTCAATTAATTCAAAATTATTTGTTTCACTAATGATATAAGCATGATAGTGAACACTATAATATTCAATTGTTAATGTCTTGACAATAAATAATGGTTTCAAGTCAAGTAATATAATATTAATAATTGATGATATAACTGCATTATCAATGTTATATAAACCCTATATAGTGACAAATTTAACACTATCAATCATTTGTAAATTGTTATTTATTTTTACTGGTAAAAAATATGTATGTATTTTTTTAATTTTTTAATACTTAATATCAGCTATTAAAAAACATTTTCTATTTTGTTTTAATGCTTGATATTTTTATTTATGTTCAGCCATGGTTTTCGTAACATTAATTTTATTCTTGGATCTAGTAATAATTTGCTTAAAGAATGAATGTTCAGATTCAATCCGGATGGTCCAAGTATTTATTAGAGGACCAAAATGTTCAATATTCTTTGGTAAATGAATTTAATAATGTCTTTTTGGTTTGATAGTAATTAAAGGAAACATATTATGGAATATACTATTATAAGATTCAATTAAAAATTTTAGATATTCTATATCACCGGTATTAAAAGATCTTGCACATAATGCATCGACTAGTGATAGAGAATCTAATAATAAAACCTATGTGTAATACTTTGTATACAATTTTGGTTTCGAACTTCACAAACTTTGAACTTTGAATTCAAGTATATAACTTTAGATCATATATTTGATAATAATATAATTAAGATTAATATGTAAACTCAAATGATATTTTAAGCATAACATGCATGAAAATAGATAGGAAATAATACATTTATTTATAATTACTAACTTCTATCAGTAGTCGATAACTCACTGGTTGACTGAATGTTGGGAGATAATGGTGTATGGTTAGGATATATATGTGGTGGTGTATTATTTTGTATTATATATTGTTGTGGTTGTAGTTGTTGAAGTTGATGTATCTGTCGATGTTGCAGTTGTATTTGATGTTGTTGTTGCGGTTGTATTTAATGTAATGTTGCGGTTGTTGTACTTGATATTGTACTTGATGTTGCGGTGGTTGTTGCGGTTGTTGGTGAGGTTGTTGATGCGGTTTTTGTTGTTGCGGTTGTTGATATTCTGATGTTATGGTTTTGTTTTTTTTTAGTTGGCCACTTATATATTATAGATTTATCGCTTTCTAAAAGTATGGATTTTTATAAATAAATTAAAAAATTAAAATAAATGATTAACCAATATCTTTGTCAGAACTCAAAGCTGGAAATTCTTTTAATAATTTATTTTGTTTGGGTGGCTGATGAATTACTGCTTCTGTAGAATATATGGTAGCCAATAATTAATATTACACAAATATAAATACTTTAATTATCAAATAATAATACGGAATTATAATATGGAATATAGAATATGATTGTATATTGTAGAAATGTAAAGAATTAAACTTTAATTATCAATGTATCCGAATGTAGGTTCGAAATTCTTAATTATAATCCTATACTATATATATATATATATATATATATATATATATATATATATATTATATATAATATATGTATTTAGGTTTACATTAATGTTGAATAATTTTAATAATAGTTATTTTAAACAAGTTTAAAGAATAATAAATTATAATCATTTGACAAGTATATATATTTGTGTAATAACTTACAAATAAAATTAACTGAAATTATTAAAGTCACCGATTTTCCTGATAATAATGAATGTATTATTAAAGTCATCTTAAACGAATTAACCGTATACATGATAATACTTATTCTTACACATATATGTATCTACTATATATTATATATATATATATATATATATACTATATATTATATCAATATTTAATGATTTATTATATATATATATTCGTATAAGAACTGTATAATTATGAAATAAATTTAATTTAATAAGGCCTAAGAGATTATTAAATAAATCGTAGGAGGTATACCTCGTTTATACATTAATGACAATTATATTACTTATATATAATAATGTATAAACAAATATATTATTTATTTGTATATCAATATAAAATAATATTGTATTGAAAATACACCTATTTTCTGAATTTATTTTATTTATTTCATTATTAAATAAATATATTTTGATAAAAAATCAATACAATATTATCTGCAGATAGGCTCATGGGGACTAAAATAAAATTAACTAAGTACATATTTTTTAGTGAAATATATTTATTGATTTGTAACTAATTAAATAAATGTTATTTTCAAATTTATGTATATTTCAGATAGCCCACAAGTATTATGTTTATATTTTATTGATTTAAGTTATAATTTACATTTATTTTCAGACATATGTATATTTCGGATAGTCAACAAATAATATTTGTATTTAATATTTTTTTTAAATAATACAAATGGTATAAAATAAAATTATTTAAATTAAATTATAAATTATTGATTTATAAATTATATTAAAATAAATAAATGTAATTTATTATAATTCTATATTATATATATATATATATATATATATATATACAATAAACAGATATCAGGCTAGAATTTAATTATATAATTTAATGTTTTACCCATTGGTATATACTAAATAGTATTTAGTAAATACTCATATTTTCATTCAAATAAATATACAACTAAATATATTTATATGGAATAAATGTATAATTCCATATTATATTGAAATACATTTAATTGCATATTGATTAAAAATAAAATATTTAGTACACATTTTAATACAATTTTAATATAAAGCTAGCTTTTTAATCTTATTGGTAATATTGAAAAAATTGTATATTAATATATTTTCAAATAGATACTAGATAGTTAGTTAATATATTAATTTATAATTAAAGAATACTATAAAAATTATATTATTATTAATAAAATATATATTTTATATTTATACATAAAAATACTAATAGTGTACAATATAACATAATTATACTTTCCCATTATACATATATTTATATAATGTGGGCTACACTATGTATCATATACAAAACAATAAATTAAATTGAACATGTATAATAGACTAATTTGATGAATAATTTATTATCATTTTTTTGGATTTTTTTTTTAAATTATATATATATATATATATACATATGTAATACATATTATGTATATAGTATATATATATAAATACAAACCAAAATCACGAGAGGGGGTTTCATTTGCAGCCAGTATATCGGAATGTTGGGCAATACCTTGAACGGGATCTGTATATTATTATTATACTTATATTATAAATAAATATTGTAAATATATATTAATATTATATATATATATATATATAAACCAATTTCACGAGAAGTGTTCATCACTATGCGGCATACTAGATTGAATAAAACTTCGACTTGGCAAATATTCACTTTCAGTGAATATATTTTCATTAATGGGATTATTCCAGTTCTTTTGAATGCATTTATTGCCACCGTTATAGAATTAATTTCAATGGTCGCAAGATTATAGATCCCTACCAAGTCATGTAATTGGATATTACCTTTTGTTCTCATGTGATATTCTAGTATTTTGTTAGTGTATGTTTTTAACGGTCCCATATAACCGACATCTAACGGTTGCAGCTTGTGTGTGGTATGTGGAGGAAAACATAAAATATCAATATAATTTTTTCTCGCCATATTTATAACATCTATATTTTTTATATGGGTTGAATGGCCAACCAAATGTAATAAAACCCAATTGGTTGGGCCTGGTTTTGAGTAATTAATGAAATGCCGCATCCATACCGAAAAGATTTCCTTCATCATCCATCCACTCTTATTATACTCGAATATAGAATCTGTAGGCGCCCCGTTTTGAAGTTCCATATTCATACGTACACGAGGGAATATGAATAGAGGTGGGATCATCACTCCTTCCCCATTAAAGCATACTTCAACTGCCATTCCTTCACCTCGTTCTGCTGTTGTACGTATGCCAACCTAAGGATTAATTAGTATAATTTATATACAATATTAAATAAATACAAACTTGTCGCTTTCCTCTCTGAGAAAAAAGGTTCGCATGTCTACTCGGAACTGTTTATACACTACTCGCAACATTATATATCTGACTGGGTGTATATGCATGCTTGTCCATTAGTGTCTTTAAAAGTTCGAAAAATGAATGCACCACATCCTTACAGAATCCTCTAGCTCTTGCTCCTATGTAATTGTAGTATATATATATTACAATATATTTGTAGTAGGTTTTAAATTCATATACAGTGCGCTCTCGATATACCGGCACCATCGGGAATGAGGAATTGTGCCGGTATATCGAGAGTGCCTGTATATCGATCTAGCAGAAAATAAATAATATATGAAGAAGAATATTAAATATTATGTTTATTATAATGGTATAAAATAAGTATAAACACGTATAAAATGGTATACAATATTATTATAAAGGTATGAAACGAATGCAAAATAAAATAAAATGAACTACTTTTAATTATTATAATGGTATAAAATAGGTATAAACTCGTATAAGATGGTATAAAATATTATTATAATGGTATGAAACGAATGCTAAATAAAATAAACTATTTTGAATTATTTACTAAAGATAAAGTAGTTTGCTTTTTATTATTAATCCAAAAGTTTAGATAATAAATTTAATAAATGTATATCATTTGAATCTTTGGAGTAACATTCAAAGTATGCTGTTTCAAAGTATGAATCTTAGTGAGAAATTTTATATACCATAGGACATATAAATTAAAAATCTATATAGATATATAAATAATAATAATAAATATATATTTTAAAAATAAATAATTTACTAAAAAAAAGCACATGTACTTACCGCGGATTCTAAAATTGAAATGGAAACACCTTGCATTTTAGATTTACTTTTATACTATTCGTAGAGGATGTTGAACTCATTTTAAATCATTTTAACTGGATTACAAATATTTATTAATTACTATTTTACATGAGTTTGAAAATGACAGATATTTTGGAAATTTATCAAATATTTATAAGTAGAATTCAGTCTACCTTTTTTCAAAAATATCATTGCTATACCTAAATTATACAAATTTAATATTTCATTAAATCATATTTATAAACGATATAAAGTTGTATATTATAAACCTTTGGTAAACAAATAATATCATCATCTTGGTTTTCTAAATTGATTTGTTTGGACATAATATAAATAGTATAACATTATTTAAAAAAAATTTTAAATAAATTAAAGAAAAGTCAAATATAAATATGCAATAAATATGTGTGATATATAGAATTAGGAAGTCAACATTGACATTAGAATTATAATAAATTCTATGTCTATGGAAGTAAACATTAACAAAGATCATGAATATAGTGAATACAAAATACAAAATATTCAGAATAATTTATTATAAGAATACATACCCGGTTTCAATAATGAATTCCCGGTTTAATTTATCTAATACCCATGAAATTTGAACTGAAACATTTTTGTCTTTATAAAAACCCGTGAATTTACGGGTATACTAATACTCGGGATAACCGGGTTTTCGGGTACCCATTTACATCCTTAGTATATACTATATACACAAATATAATTTTAGATCTTAAAAAAAGATAAATTGATGTTTGTATATATATAATTTATTATAATATTAATATATCCTATATTATATACTATTAGTATTTTACTAATTATATACATTGAGCTAATTTTGTATACAATATTTGATAGTTCTAATTTAAAATGATTTAACAATAATAAAAAACAATGAATAAACTAAATGTTAATGATTTCAATTATTATTATAAAAATAATCAAATTAATTTTTATAATTGTATTAATTGTTATATAATAATTGTATTATTATAAATGAATAAATTAATTTTATAAAATATGTTATTTGTAACAATAAAAATGTTAATAATATATAATAAAAATATTATCACTTTTTAATCATATGTATTCATTAAAAATTAAAGTAATTATATATTAAACTACTAGAACAATATTGTTATACCTAAACATTGCCATATGTTAAGTTCACATAATAATTAGGGAGTGGTATATCTTTCCTTCTACTACTACTACTACTACAACCACAACCACCACCATTATCACTACAACTGATATAATAATATAATACAATTAACACACAAAAACTCAGAAACATTTAATATTAAATTTATATATCTAATTAACTAACTCGGTTTTTCAACACACTCATCCTCCTCATCATCCGACATTTCATCATTTTGTCCCTCTAATAAATTATGATTATTATTGATACTTTAATTTTATATAATTTTAATTTAATTTTAAAAGTTATGCTTTCCTCTTGATTAATTTGACACCATGATATGTCACCCATTACACCAACCCTTAGGACCTGGCCACCCCATATGGGATGACAACCTCGAGATCTTCGGTCAGATTGGGCGTATTATATTAATAAGTTGTAATCATTTCCAAGGCAATAATAATTCAAAATATTTTTAATAGTCATATATTTTATATATTTCTTATTACTTTACTTATTATTTATTAATATTAAGATTAGCTAGATAACATTGTGTCAGTAGATGTTGCATACATTGGAGTCTCGTTTATCGTATTATCGATACCTGACATCACGTATTGCTTGCAAAAGATCATCTTTAAAGATAATTATATTTAGTTTAAGATATAAAATTAATTTTGTCAAATTTAAGAATATATTATACTAATTAAAAAAAGTAATTGTACTTATAAATTAATACCAATTAATACAATTTATTAATATTTAATTTTATAAAATAACGAAGATGTAAATCGATATTTTTCTCCGGGTAAAATATTTCATAAAATAGGACTTTTAATATAAATTTAATGAATTTAATGAATTACTAAATTTAATATTAATTAAATATTTACTGACATCATTTAATTCATGTTTTATCCCGCTTTTGAATATTATAAATACTGAAGGTATATCATTTGGATCAAGTTCAACTGTTTAAATAATCATTATATTACATCTGTATATATGATTTTAAATAAAGCATAATTATTTAAATTAGAAAATAAATTTAAAAATAAGTAAAATTGACAGTATAAATTGATATTACAAACTTTAATTGTGTGTTGGTGAATTTAATTTAGATTATTAATTTTGCATATATTCTAACTATTGTATCAAGTAAGTTTATATTGATGTTGTACAGCTTGTATAATTATAATTGGGTAATCATACATATGCTCTGTGTTGATAGCTCTATTAATTAAATTATATTTTCTTGTTATATTCTCTCTGCTACTTAAACGTGCTGAATATAGTCTGACTTTATTAGAATCAAATGGGTGAAAGTACAATTTAACTTCTTTATTATATTCATTATAACTTATAAATTCATAACTAAATTCGTTATTTATAATAAACACATTTCCTTTTCTATATGATGTTTTATAATCTTTTGCCAATGAACTAATATTACGATTATTGTCCCGTTCTCCCTTTTGGTCACATCTGTCACATTAATAATAACATGCATGACCAGTACATGATTTAATAAAAGCCCTAGCAGGTGCATCACATGTTATACAACTTAGTTTGATTTCAATGTGTTTAATTTTAATAAATATACCATTTTTTAATAAATGTTTTAATTCGTCGACGGTTTCTCGGAGGAATTCATAATTTTTAGGTTTAGTTATACCACTTTTTATACCGTAGGTCATTATAGATACAAATACAGTAATAGAAATAATATTACAACTAAATAAGATAGGCCTCATTGATTCCTTTGCACTTTAAACGGGGGGATACCATCTAAATTCATTGTTAAATTAATAACACTAATTAAATGCCCAATAAACACAATTTTAAAAATAGTGGAATAAAATTCCAACTTTATTGTGATGCATAAAATGCGGAAGTTTGTTCATGTTGAAGATGTGTATATAATGGCATATTTTGAACAGCATTTTATTCCATTATTTTTGTACTGCATTATATTCTATTACTTTTAGACTGCATTTTATTCCATTTTAGACTGCATTACTATTATACAATATTACAATTTTATATAAAATATATATACATATAAATAATAAATAAAAGTAATGAATATATTATATTTATTAAAAAAACTATTTTTTGTTTTTATTATTTCGTAGATAAATATCTAATTTTGTATTCAAGACTCCCTTTCCACAAGTGTCGGATGTAGTTCATTCATTATATCTGAATAAATAAATTGCAATTAGAATATATAGAAATGTTTAAATAGATAAAATGTCCTCTTTTTTTAATTTCGTTAATCAAATATTTAATTTGTTTAGAATCTTTTACAGCATCCATTTCTATAATATCTTTTACCTATTTAAATAAAATTATTATTATAATAGTATTTATAATAAACAAATTACCTCTGTATTCGAAGAATGCTGGCGGAAAAGATGTCATTTCAAGTGACCAGATTTGATAATTATTTTGCAAAAGCAACAATATCTTTCAGGCCTATTATTATATATACAATTATAATTATATTTATATTAATGTAAATTTACTAACCGACAACGAACTTTCTTGAATAAGGACACTCTACTTTCACTTAATACGTCATCATCTGTACATCTATTAACATAATAATGATATATTATATTTGGTTATTTGATATTCTAAATGCATGTATGTATAGAACTTTAATGTTTTAAACTAAGTATCATTTAATACCATTATGCCTAAATAATAATTTTTAATTAATGAAAACTAAGTTTTCATCATCAATATTAATGTAAAGCATATTTACATTTTAAAAGTATAATTTGATACAAATTTTCATTACAAATAGCACATATTTCCAAAAGTTGACTCTATATATATGTATATTCAGATATTAAAATAATACACTAACAAGTCATCTGACACATTTAAGTATCTTCAATGCTGTAGATAATAGATGTATAGATATATTAATATATTATGTATTAGTTAAATATTATAATATTACACTTATAAGTTTATGTAATGTATATGTAATGTAAGGTATACACATGTAAAAAATAACCAGTTATAAAAAAGTATCGTTATTGTAATCTAATTCGTATTTATAATAGTATGTTAAAAATAATAAGAATCATATATCAATATTTTAAGATAACAAAAAATAAAAGTGGTAATTTTAGAATAAGATCATTATTTAAAAATAATACCCAAGGTTATATTAAAAATTAGAAAATGATAATTGCTGATAAATTACATAATATTACTCAATAAAAAATGACAAAATATCATATAATTAAGTGATTAAAAGTTATTTCATCAATAAAAATGATGTTAACGACAGAATAATGTAAATATAGGAATGTATAATAAATAAATAATATTTATTAAAATCATGCTAAAACCTGCTATTTGAATCTGTAAATGATATATTATAAATATTATAATGTGAATGTAATACATTATTAACACATAAAGCTATAATAGAACCCAATAAAATCAAATGTAATTAGAAAATATTCAACTATTTTATTCATTTATCTCTCAAGCTATTCAATATGAATAAATAGTATATGTATGTAAATACATTGTACTCTTATTATGGTATAAATCTTGTATTATAGCAATACATGCATTATATGATTTCAATATATATTGTAATCAAGAATTTATAAATTCAAAGGCAGTGTTTAAATGTAAGGCATAATAAAAATGTATATATTTTTAAATTAATATATTTTCTGTGGGTCATGTATATTGCTTGTGATATATACAGTATGAACTATATATAATTAACTAATATACAAATTTAATATTTATTATTATTATGATTACTTACCGTATGTATATGCATCCAATGTAGTGTTTAAATCTTCCATATTCAGGCTAAATTAAAAATAATAATAAAAGTTAAGAATTTATAATACATAATTATTAATATAAATATACTAACTCATGGTTTATTATAGTAGTCGTATTTCAAATACCTATTATTTAAAAAAAATATTACAATTAATTTAAAAAAGTGTGATATATTATAGAAATTTTCTAGTATTATTTTACAATTAGTATTATATTATATGACGCCGATAAACATATGATGTTTAGTAGTCAATAAACTATTTAATAATAATAATAATATATGTTATAGGGGGTTCACATCAACTCCGGTTTTCTAGTTAAGATAGTAAAGAATGTACTTTGTATACG
>OZ025244.1:9141618-9201243 GCA_964019155.1 Osedax fenrisi | reverse complement strand
CCTCGCTTGTTTCAACAGCTCGACGTATGCAATAGTACGTATATTGTGGAACAGTATTATAAATATAGAGTAACTTATAATATATACAGAGCTGGGCAGTATCGCCGATACAGTATCTATTAAGGCAAACAATTAGTATCGTAGATACATTTGTATATGTATTTGTATCTATTATAAAAAAGTATTTGTAATTGTATCTATTAGTCATAATATTATCTACGATATGTATATACTAAGAAAATTATGTAGCCTAAACAAATACATTTAATTAAATAATATATCATTTGGATATTATATGTATTTTATATATAATAACATATATCTTGTATTTGTAGTAGTATCTATTATAAGACAAAAGTGTGTAATTGTAATTGTATCTATTATATATGTTTTGAGTATCGTGCCCAGCTCTGTATATATATATATATGTGTATATGTATAATATATATATATATATATATATCTATAGTTAATAGAATATTTTCATATATTTATATAAACACAAAGTTAACGATAGATAATATATATTACTAGGATATTAATGCTATGTTATCATTAAGTTGTAAGACATGTATTGACTATGTATTATTAATAAACTATATTTAATTAAAAATGTAACCTAGAATAATAATGCAACTAATTATGAGCTATATATCAATAGAAGTATATTAAAGTTCATAAAATATATCAATACGAATAACTATAGGATTACTTACGATATATGTGAACGCATGCTAAAGCATATATGTAAACTAGATGTGTAGTCTAAATTTACTCTACATCTACTACAACAACCACAACCACCACCATTATCGCTACACCTGATATAATAATATAATAAAATTAACACACAAAAACTCAGAAACATTTATTATTAAAATTATATATCTAATTAACTAACTCGGTTTTTCAAGACACTCATCCTCCTCATCATCCGACATTTCATCATTTTGTCCCTCTAATAAATGATGATTATTATTGATACTTTAATTTTATATAATTGTAATTTAATTTTAAAAGTTATGCTTTCCTCTTAATTTGACACCATGATATGTCACCCATTACACCAACCCTTAGGACCTGGCCACCCCATATGGGATGGCAACCTCGAGACCTTCGGTCAGATTGGGCGTATTATATTAATAAGTTGTAATCATTTCCAAGGCAATAATAATTCAAAATATGTTTAATAGTCACATATTTTATATATTTCTTATTACTTTACTTATTATTTATTAATATTAAGATTAGCTAGATAACATTGTGTCAGTAGATGTTGCATACATTGGAGTCTCGTTTATCGTATTATCGATACCTGACATCACGTATTGCTTGCAAAAGATCATCTTTAAAGATAATTATATTTAGTTTAAGATATAAAATTAATTTTGTCAAATTTAAGAATATATTATACTAATTAAAAAAAGTAATTGTAATTATAAATTAATACCAATTAATACAATTTATTAATATTTAATTTTATAAAATAACGAAGATGTAAATCGATATTTTTCTCCGGGTAAAATATTTCATAAAAGAGGACTTTTAATATACATTTAATGAATTTAATGAATTACTAAATTTAATATTAATTAAATATTTACTGACATCATTTAATTCATGTTGTATCCCGCTTTTGAATAATATAAATACTGAAGGTATATCATTTGGATCAAGTTCAACTGTTTAAATAATCATTATATTACATCTGTATATATGATTTTAAATAAAGCATAATTATTTAAATTAGAAAATAAATTTAAAAATAAGTAAAATTGACAGTATAAATTGATATTACAAACTTTAATTGTGTGTTGGTGAATATAATTTAGATTATTAATTTTGCATATATTCTAACTATTGTATCAAGTAAGTTTATATTGATGTTGTACTGCTTGTATAATTATAATTGGGTAATCATACATATGCTCTGTGTTGGTAATTTTAGCTCTATTAATTAAATTATATTTTCTTGTTATATTCTCTCTGCTACTTAAACGTGCTGAATATAGTCTGACTTTATTAGAATCAAATGGGTGAAAGTACAATTTAACTTCTTTATTATATTCATTATAACTTATAAATTCATAACTAAATTCGTTATTTATAATAGACACATTTCCTTTTCTATATGATGTTTTATAATCTTTTGCCAATGAACTAATATTACGATTATTGTCCCGTTCTCCCTTTTGGTCACATCTGTCACATTAATAATAACCTGCATGACCAGTACATGATTTAATAAAAGCCCTAGCAGGTGCATCACATGTTATACAACTTAGTTTGATTTCAATGTGTTTAATTTTTTGTAAATATACCATTTTTTAATAAATGTTTTAATTCGTCGACGGTTTCTCGTAGGAATTCATAATTTTTAGGTTTAGTTATACCACTTTTTATACCATAGGTCATTATAGAGACAAATACAGTAATAGAAATAATATTACAACTAAATAAGATAGGCCTCATTAATTCCTTTGCACTTTTAAACGGGGGGATACCATCTAAATTCATTGTTAAATTAATAACACTAATTAAATGCCCAATAAACACAATGTTAAAAATAGTGGAATAAAATTCCAACTTTATTGTGATGCATAAAATGCGGAAGTTTGTTCATGTTGAAGATGTATATATAATGGCATATTTTGAACAGCATTTTATTCCATTATTTTGGTACTGCATTACATTCTATTACTTTTAGACTGCATTTTATTCCATTTTAGACTGCATTACTATTATACAATATTACAATTTTATATAAAATATATATACATATAAATAATAAATAAAAGTAATGAATATATTATATTTATTAAAAAAACTATTTTTTGTTTTTATTATTTCGTAGATAAATATCTAATTTTGTATTCAAGACTCCCTTTCCACAAGTGTCGGATGTAGTTCACTCATTATATCTGAATAAATAAATTGCAATTAGAATATATAGAAATGTTTAAATAATATTAAGAAAATATTATAAATATTTGTATCCTTATCAACTGTCAACCTAATATATATATATATACGTTTACAAGTATATTATAAAGTATAATACGTATTTATATTAAAAAAATAAATAACAGAAATTATATATCCTTAAGTACTCCAATACTATTTTATTATAATCATATTATGTACACATAGCACATATACATATATGTTGTAGTACACACGCATATATAACTATACATGTGAAATTCTCTCCCATCTTCTTTCCATCCCAAGTATGATATCTAAATGTTCTAATCCTTATGTATAATCAATCTTAAATCTCACCTATCTATTCTATAATACATTTATATTGATTATTTATTATTATCATTCTATTGTCTATTATCATTTTATTTTATTTTTCATGTTTTGTTTGGTGCACCTACGAAGAGCCCATGATAAGTTTACAATTCAAATAATTATCAATCAATCAATCAATGTACATATATATATATATATATATATATATATATATAAGTATAGGAATGTATAAAGTGAAAAGAGTATGTTAATATTATTAACATATTTCTAAAACCAAAGTTAAATTATTGTAGAGATGATTTTACTTCTTACGTCTTAATTATATTTTGTATTTATACTATGCTAATTATTTATACTTACTAGAGCAATAGCGAGTTTCGTTTACCCCGATATTTTGTATTTATTAATGTTTTAGTTGTTAATTTATTATTCATTCATTCTATATACAAAATTATTTATATATCTATTTATATAACTTTTATTATGTGTATATTAATAAATAAAAAAATAAAAAGGTGTAATTATATTATATAGAAATCTTGAGAGAAATATGATCAGTGGGAGTGAGTAAAGAGACCAGCGTTTATTATTCCGTCGATAAATAATTCTTAGGTTATGTAAGTCAGAGTTAAACCAGGGAGACGAAGGTTTGGTATGCAATTTACGAACACATAACGGAGCAAATATATCAAGAGCTAGTTTAAGATTTTGATTGAGACAGTCAATGTGAATAGGAAAGTCAGAGGTTGATGTAGTGAGTGCTGTGAGGATATGGTTGGAGAAAGACAAATAGTAGATGGATGAAATTTTACGGTATTTAGTGAATTTAATAGGAATGTGAGGTATAGGGAATGTTAATGTAAAGCATATGGCGTAATGGTCAGATATGAGTAAGTCGCGGTGGATATTGGATAATGTAGTATAGTCAGATGGTGTAATTATAAGATCAAGTGTGTTGCTGTGAATATGAGTAGGGAATGAGACGTGTTGTGTAAGAGAGTGCTCATATAATAGTTGGTGGAAATTTGGGGTGGATGAAGGATTATTTACATGTATATTGAAGTCACCTAGTAGTATAGTATTGGGAGATGAGATTAAGGAAGTTATTATACTGAATTCAGTAATAAAGGTTTTAATGTTGGAATGAGGGGGACGATAAAGTAAAATTAGGGTAAAGTAACACTGTGAGGAACATTTTATACGACACGATATAACTTGACAAGAAGTTAGAGAGTCAATAGATTTAGTAAGAACAATTAGGTTACTATTGTAGAGCAGAGCTACACCACCACCTTTCTTGGATCTATTGTGTTGAATTAGTTTAAACTTATTGGGGATAAGATATGAGGATATACTTAAATCATCATCAGAGAGCCATGTCTCAGTGATATCGATTAGATCAAAATGTGAATCACTCACATACTGTGATAGCATATCATATTTGTTCCTAACAGATCTGGCATTAAATTAAGTACATCGTAAGGGAGTTTGAAGGTATATAAACAGTGGACGTCATATGGATGAAGTAGAGTTAGATGAACTATTGTCTATTTTTAATCTATTAATATACTCATTAAAAGATTTTTCCCAGGAGATCAAAGTATCATTGGATGGTACACATGGGTTAATTTTATTTGAATCATCAGTTAAAATAGATCGTAGTTCAAATTTATTCCTATTAAATACGCATTTATAACCAGTAATTAAATTTTTGTTATAGTATGATAGGACATTTTTTTAAAATAGATATCATCAGATGCTAACATAGGGTGAATAAATAAATAATTATATATAGAATTACGCAGTAGTGATGTAGAAAATAATAACTGATCTCTAGAAAATAATGAATTTAACGTTAAAATTGCACTACGGTTTTTAAATTTGGCATTTAGTATTGAGTTTATGTTTAATTTTAGAACATTACAATTTAATTTTAATGTATCCATATTATTATTTTGCGCAATATTCTCAATTACAACCATTAATAAAGTATCATTATTACCAACACTATTAATATTTATACTATTTTTTCTAGTATGAATTGATGTATTAAATTGTGATGATAAATCAGTCATCTTTTTTAGAGAATCCGCGTATGATATTTTAAAATGATTATTATAATTAATAGATTCTCAAACTGTAGAAAGTATTAATTTTTTAATATCATCTAATTTATCATTAATATTAGTCAATATTGGTAAATTTGTATCAGGTTCATTGATAATGATTGGTAGAGTTATACATAAATTGAATTTAAAAGTGAAATTATCAATTTTGAATAAAGCTTTGGCATAATTCGCTGGAGATTTAGTTTTATTATTATGTGCTATCTGTACATCAATAATATTAGCATCAAATAAACAACATATGAATGATATTAATACATGATGAACATTTAATAATATCACTTGATGCACTTTTGCTACAATGATAGCATGTATCCATAATGTATGAAATTTACAAAATTAAATTATATAATATTGAATATATATACTTAGCATATATAAATTTATATTTATATATTTATAAATAAATAAATGAAAATATAGATAAATAAATACTATAATTAATATTATATTCATTTTTTAATACAGAATATAATGATAGCATTTTTATTGCATTAATCCATCCTTATTAGGTAAATATATTAAGTAATTAAATAATAATAATATATAATACATACAATAAAGTATTTTAAATACCTTCTAATCATGGTAAATTTCTATTAGACATTTGAATTTGTTTTATATACAATAACATATATTCAAAGAACTCTTGGTGACTATATTAAAAGCATTCTACATAGGTCTATGTGATTCTTCCTATAATAATTATTAATTAATTTATAATATCTTAAATTAAAGCATTGAATAATACATACTATTTTTTATTATATGACTATCTCTATCTTCATACCATTCAATTCTATCAAGATCCATTGGTATTGAATTCCTATGTATTACATCAGTGTTAACAATTGTGTTTTCTATTATCAATTATTTAATTAATAATGAAAGGTTACTATATTAAATTTGATATAACCATTTCTATTTCTTTCCAATATGATTTCCATATAATCTATTACATGACGCCCTGGTGCTGATTGATAGTTTTCCAAGTTTACCTTCTCACTATGTCCCATGTTGTTCATAAATTAATATATTACGTTATTAAATTAGATTATTATATTATATAAATAATAATAACGTGGTCCTCTCCTTATCCGTTAAATTAAGAGAAGCTGTGTGAGTTGATATAATGTGTCTATTTTGAGTTGCAGTAATTCTTTTCACCTTCATCTTTTTGCAAACCATTTCCAAGCATTTGTCACCAATGACGCATGACAAACTATCTAAATTTCAAATGAATTAAAATCACAAACTTTTATATAATTATTTACTAACTTTTTGTAGCAAATAAATATTTGTTATCTTTTTAATTTTGTTAATAGTTATATTTCTCATTTTTATCAATTTTGATAAAGCTAACTTCATAAAATCTTCTATAATTATCTGTTGTAATTTATAGATTACTTATTATTATATTAATTATTAAATAAATTATTTTCACAATATATTTTAAATAATAATAAATATATATATAGATATAATTTATAAAATTAACACAATAGTTAGATACAATAATGTATTTAAGAATTATGATGATTAATGATTATAATTTATTATACATTTATTTAAAAACCGAGACATATCTTTTACATTTTCCTAGACTATATAGTAACAATGTTCCATCTGTATTATTAGCCTGTAACAATATTTATTTAATAACTGTTACATAGTGATAATTATTTCTAACTTTTTTTCATCAAATTTATTTATATACTCTTGTATATCTAGAGTGGATTCTCTTTGAGGAACAACATCAACTCTTCTGTAAAAATGAATGTTAAATAAAATGAAGTGAAATAATAATTTCATAAGTTATGTACATATATTATATACTTATTGATTTAGGAAATATGCACTATACAAACTATTTATAACATCTTTCAGATACATTATATTTAATTCATACACTAATTATATATGATATAAACAATTAACCTTGAAGCGTGTACACTGCCTGGAGTTTTAATTATTGAATTTTTTTACGTTTGCATTGAATTAATAAACATAAATATTAGGTTAATTATCATAATATGCAGATGAAATGAAGTATAAACCTTGTATACAAATATGCATGCAGTCGATTACTCCAATGACATTCGGGAATCCCGCAATATTTTTAAAGGCTTTCTTCTGTTTTTCGACATTTTCTCGTGAATGATTCATATACACCCATTCGTGCATATGGCTGCATATTGCAGCAGACACTTGATGTATTATTCTCCCCGCTGTCGATGTGTGCACACCCATGGAGTCTCCAATAACTAATTGAAAACTCCCATTTGCATAGTAATATAGAGCCATGAGTAGTTTAGTCAATGGTTGAATAGTTCGGAAATTAGTGGACGCGTGTTGATCAACTCGTATATCGTGACTTATCATAGCCAATATTAACATAATAGTTTCTTTATCTATAAACGGTACCGGTTATAGATTTCTTTATCACTGAAAGTAATAGGTTTTAATTAGTATAACAGGGGGGGATATAAAACCTAGGGAAAGTTAGGTATCTTAAGAAATTAAATAGAAGGAAGAACAGTATGTAGAAATTAAACAGTTTCATATTAATTATTATACTTACAAGATATATAACAAGTATGTAAAAAGCTAATATAATAATGTTTCACACCAAATACAACATACAAAGTTTATTACACAATATACTATACTAAATTACACTCTCATTTATAGAGAAATCACTGCTGATTACGTAATTCTTATTTAAATGTATTGTATGATATATAATACTTATTACGAAAAGGAAATTTACCCAGTTTTTTATTAAAAATCAAGTTATATAAATTAATATAAGTACATGAAACATTCGTACGACTCAATGTTCAATTTAATTAAAGATGGAATCGGGTACACATTTACATCTCTAGTATATAGCCCATATATACGGCTGAAACATGAGAAGGATAGTTGAACCTAGATAAATCTATATTAGATTATGTCATAATATATTCATATAATACCATAATGTGATAAAAATAATATATATATAAAAATTTGCTATACTTTAAAATTTACTTATTTATAACGTATCATATTCACATATAATTTTAGATTTACATATGTTTTACTTAATCCCGAATTACGTTTTCTGAACCCGCATAACCAATCTTTTCCGGCCATTCTTGTCGTATCATTAAAATTATGTATGATTCCATTCCTATTTGCTAGAGTATAAGCTGCCCTCCTCACATCATCGCATGTTAAACCCAATAGTCTATCCGCACAGTGTTTTATATAAATAGTTAGACTTTCTTCTAAATATTTGGGTAAAATAGGTTTGTGTCCCTTTTTAAAAATAATAGTTTCTATGTTGGTATCTTGGGAGCATCTTCTTCATAATGTTGTCGCCGGTACTTTAAATAATCGGCAGGAATCTGCATATTTGCCTCCGTCTCTAACATGCTTTATTGCATACACCAATGATTGGTAATCCCATTTATTAGTTGTATTCATGATTTGAATATAAATTAGTATTAGGTGTATGAGTGTTATTATAGTGTATGATAAACTATGATACACTATAAAATTAATTTTTGTTTAACATTTTTAAAATCTAAATCTTAAATAAAATGTGTGCGTCGGCATGAATATTACAAAATATATTAAAAAAATGAATCGAGTATATAGCTGTTGATTTATTTTGGTAGTAAAATCCACTACTCCCTTCTTGCGCTATTTTTTCGTTATTTTGTGAGTGTAACTAAACTGATATTAATACTAGTAATATATGAGTTAAAGTAAAAATTAACTACCATACTATCAAACGATTAGATATATATTATAGCATATAATACATTATGACTTCCATGTGAATAGACTATATTTTCATAGAATTATTTAACTTTTAAATTATAATTTTCTATCAAATGATATACTATATATATATATGTATACATTCATAATTATTTAAAATATTCCCTAATTATTTTTAATAACTTACTTATATTATCTGAATTCGGACGATCAATTGAATTTGTATAGTAAATATATCGGCAATTAAACTCTTTGTCTCTTCGCATAAATTTAATAATGTGGATTTTTACTTTAGATACATTTTCTATTTTATGGATTGTTATATCTTTTATGTATTTCAATACCTGTATAGCCTATACAATTAATTAATAATATAAATATATTTTAGACATAATCAATGTAGAGTAAACAAGAATGAATTACTAAATATTATTTGTATAATATATATATATATATATATATATATATATATATATGTGTTATAAAAATTAACATTATATAATACACTGTACATCGTACAGTAATTCTGTTAAATTAAATATAGAATATTTAACCACTTCCTGCATTAGTTCAATTAATATATTATGTGCTGTTGTATCCTACAATATATTAATATTAATATATATTTATAACTTAATTATATTTAATTACTTACTTTATGTAACTCATTATGTATATGTCTATTTTTTTTAATTGTATTATCATTTTCACATTCAATAGGCAGTTTGCGTTTATTTCCACTTGTACCTAATGATATTTATTAACATACAATGTATAATTATTTATTTAAATTATAAATTATAATTATTTAATATGATTAACCTTTCATTCCATATTTCTTTTTTATATTCATTATATCAATATCGTCGACCAAGTGATTTCTTGACCGTTTCATTAGTAATTTTAAGCTCTGTTTCGAACATTACTAAATAATATATATATATATATATATATATATATATATATTATATTTTATAAATATATATATATATATACATATGTATTGACTTTCAAATTATATGTACTTTATAGATTACTATGTAATGGATTTAAATTTTTAATAAAACATAACTTTCATGTATTTTATATGCGTTTTATATATGCATAATATGTTATATATGCATAATATGTTATATGTTATATATATATATATATATATATATATAAATATATAAATATTATAATCACAAATTGTAATAATACTTTTTTATAAATAAAAGAATACTGCCATATATAATAAATCTTTTTAAAATCTCTAGATTAGTACCTTAAATTCTGTTCCACCAATAAAAGGATATTTATCAAATAACAAGTCAATCAATCTATTATATCCACGATTTGTTATATACCTGCAACAAATATATTAGTAGTGGCTATATTCATATAATAGTACTAACTTATTTTGTTTAGTTAATAAATCGGTAACTTAAAATGTTAGAATGGTCATCCGATTTGTCATTCTTGAAAGATAATCTCCTGAAGATTTATTGCATTCTAATATAATTTTTATTTCATACGAAAATTCAGGTAAGCTACACAATTTAAAATAAATTTATAAATTACATTAATATATAAATTACATTAAATCTATAAATATAAAATATTAATTTTCTAACTAATAATCCAATAAATTGTCGCTTAGATAAAATAAAGCTGATCTATTGTGTTCTAATACGCTGGCCATTTGTAATATGTGTGAGTATATCATGAGGCTGGCTGTTTATAATATAAAGTTAGATACAATTAATCAGATTTGATCATACTTACTTAATTCCGAATATCTCCTTTTGGAGATTAATGGAGCGTATATCATGAGGCTGCTTGTTAATTCCGGATATCTTTTTTTGGAGATGAATGGAGCGTATATCATGATTTTGTTTTTAACCATATAAATAATTGTATGTTTCAAAACCCATGGCATTATGCCTTCCATCATATTATGCATTATATCCGGAGGGAAAATATTGGGAATACTAATATACGGTAATTCTGAAAATGCACACTTTCTTTTTTGAATCAAATGTATATTATCAAGAGTAACCAATTCTAATTGTACAGAAAAAAAAGGATTTATTATATCGCTCTTATAAATCAAACAATGACGTTATACTTTCTTTGCTCCATATCTAAAATTCATGCTAAAACCTCCAATATCGTGAGCCGATAAGTTATCGGTAGAGATAAAATGTAAATATGATTTGTAGGTTATGGTTGTACCATTTATATATACCGTTACCCCAGAATTCTAAGTTGCTCAATTAATGGTTTAAAAAAGATACCATATCCATTTTCGGTGTCCTTTATATATTTATATTTTGATAAGAGTATTAAAAATATATTGTTATCTAATAATCTATATCTACTTGGAAGATTTAGTATTGTACAATAAACCCCAGTGAGTTTATGTTCCACACGATTAGCTCCAATGGGATTACAAGGCTCAAACTCGTCTATATACATTTGGAGATATAATGTTAAGACATCGTCTTTTTAAGAATATTTAGAATCATCATAAAAATCTGCAATATATTCGTTAGAATTTATTTAGAATTTCTTAATAATTTTTGGAAATGTGAATTCGAAATTAAATTACTTAAATGTTCAATAATAAGTATATAATGAAATATATAATCACAATTGAAATTTCCATATTTATGTTGTATAGGTTTTATATATAATGAATTTTTTTCAATAAACTTATTAAATTTAAAAAGTGTATCTATTGATTCAAATTAATTATTTTTACAATTTTCTTTATTAATTAAATTTATTATTGTATTCATCTCTACTTCATCCTAATTGATATTTTTTAATCCATTGATAATTGATTCTGATATTGAATGTTGCTTATATAACATAACATTATTTATCGAATTAACTAATGTTGGTACTACAACATTGGGTAATGAATGAGCCTCTTTGATTTCCAATACTGTATTTGCTAAATAAGTGCCCAGTAAACAACTACATACAAATATGAACATATTATGAACATATTATGAATATACAAATATGAACATATTATGAACATACAAATATTAAATTATTATTAACATACAAATATGAGCATTGATATTATATCTACCTGTTTAAAATTCATGTGAACTCATACCATTATATTTATATTGTATGTGATATTATAGCTTGTCCATTAAGGCTAGGTAATTGTATATATATATATATATTTATATATAATACATTAACTGAACATTTCTAGTAAATCGAAACATTATTAAAAGAGTTGAAGTTTGAATAAGTAAAATATATATACAATAATTATTATGAGTAGCCTACATTTATTCTATAATATAATTATGACACTATTACTAATATAAAATGGCCGATTATATTTATCTTACATATACAATATTTATTATTAAGATAATATATATAAACATACATGAATTATTTAAAATGATGACAAGAAAATAAATAAAAAATATGTTATAACATTCACATACATGTATAAATAAGTATGGTAATATGTTGATATTTTTATTTTTATTTAAACAAAATCAAATTACAATATTTTGAGTAGGTGTTATATCTTTATTATATCTATAGTTAATCGATTACAATAATTTGAAGCATTTATGCTTATATTAAAATGCCCAAACTATAAGTATATATATAGATATAGATTTAATTATTTTATATGTATTACTAACTTTTCTCATTGGACTCATTTGTAGATAAATTATCGTCACTCGATACATCATTAGATTCAACTAAAAGTAATAATATGTAGAGTTATAATATATATATATATAGAACAATAATGTGAGTTTATTAAATTCGGCTAATTTAACTCTGGTGAATAACATATTTAATATAGTAATTAATTATATGTGGTAATTTATTTACTATCAATATTTAAACATGTGTGAGATCAATGTATGTTTCAGCCTTAATGAAAATAATATTCTTTTAAATATATTGTAAAATATTTGTATTCAATAAATATAATCACTTAATTTAAATATAATATAGCTAACATTTTGTAAATGGCCTTTTAGGTGTAGATTGCCTTTTAGATGTAGATTGCCTTTTCATGGATTTTTCGGAGAATGACATATCACGTTTAGTGCAGACTATGTAAATTATATTTTTATTAATAATGATTTTTAATAATAGTAAAAGTAAGTAAATTTACATGATTTTTTATCACATATATTTAGAATATATATATAAAATATATTCTAAAATTATTTTGATCCCAATGTTATTTCCCTCGTATATATAAATCATGTGATTGTTTTATTTACATCAGCTAATTTTAATATATTTTTTATATATATATATATATAAAATGTTTTATAAATTATTATTTATAATGCAATCCAATGAAATTCAACTTACCAATATATATTATGTTATGAATATTTGTCAGTCACATATATATATATATATATATATATATATATATATATATATATATATATGTATTTGTATATTATGTTATATAGTATAGTAAACTTTATTAATGTACAGTTTTTTTCTTCCCCCGTCTTCCGAACATGCCTTTTATTCTATCTACCTCCGAACTCGAAATGTGCCGCCGTATTTGTTTGTACTTTCTTTTGAAAGACATTTTCCAGCTTTTCTAAAATATTTATTTGTAAGTTTAAATGTATATATATATATTAGATTATCTTGATTAAATATTATTTAAAAAATAATAAAAATTGTCATACTATATTAAATTGGATTTGTATGTTATTTTATATATCAAATAATATACTATTTCAGAAATTTATTGCTACATAATAATTAATATGAAACTTGGTGGGCGGAGAGGGAAGAATTCTGCAACGAAGCGGATAGAGAAGGTGACGTGGAAACACATAATATCCTATAACAGATGAGATACGACGGCTGTGCACTTAGTGAAATATCTAAGTTCATAGCCGTTAGAACTGAGGCTCAACCGCTGCAACGTCAACAATACTATGAACAATTGACGTATAATATTAATAATTTAAAAAATCAGTCTCTAAACTATTATTTGACCGTGGTCATGAAGATCCGATGATCGCAAGTCAATTATTGACTTTTCGTGTGTAGTAATGGAATATCCACTATAGGTATCAGATCATAAATATTATGGAGGAGTAGCTGATAACATTGTATCAGTAGATGTTGTAATACATTGGAGTCTCGTTTATCGTATTATCGGTACCTGACATCACGTCTTGCTAAAGATCATCTTTAAAGATAATTATATTTAGTATAAGATATCAAATTAATTTTGTCAAATTTAAGAATATATTATACTAATTAAAAAAATTAATTGTAATTATAAATTAATACCAATTAATACAATTCATTAATATTTAATTTTATAAAATAACCTCAAGAAGATTTCTTTAACTCATCTTTAAACATCTTTAACTTATGAACTGGCCACTTATTTGTAGGGCAAGACTTTTTACGAAGATGTAAATCGGTATTTTTCTCTGGGTAAAATATTTCATAAAAGAGGACTTTTAATATACATTTAATGAATTTTAAATTAATAAATTTATCTAGTTGATATACATAGGTGTTTGTTTTTTTGCATTGAATTAATAAACATAAATATTAGGTTAATTATCATAATATGCAGATGAAATGAAGTATAAACCTTGTATACAAATATGCGTGCAGTCGATTACTCCAACGACATTCGGGAATCCCGCAATATTTGTAAAGGCTTTCTTCTGTTTTTCGACATTTTCTCGTGAATGATTCATATACACCCATTCGTGCATATGGCTGCATATTGCAGCAGACACTTGATGTATTATTCTCCCCGCTGTCGATTTGTGCACGCCCATGGAGTCTCCAATAACTAATTGAAAACTCCCATTTGCATAGTAATATAGAGCCATGAGTAGTTTAGTCAATGGTTGAATAGTTCGGAAATTAGTGGACGCGTGTAGATCAACTCGTATATCGTGACTTATCATAGCCAATATTAACATAATAGTTTCTTTATTGAATCGGTACCGGTTATAGATTTCTTTATCACTGAAAGTAATAGGTTTTAATTAGTATAACAGGGGGGGATATAAAACCTAGGGAAAGTTAGGTATCTTAAGAAATTAAATAGAAGGAAGAACAGTATGTAGAAATTAAACAGTTTCATATTAATTATTATACTTACAAGATATATAACAAGTATGTAAAAAGCTAATATAATAATGTTTCACACCAAATACAACATACAAAGTATTATTACACAATATACTATACTAAGTTACACTCTCATTTATAGAGAAATCACTGCTGATTACGTAATTCTTATTTAAATGTATTGTATGATATATAATACTTATTACGAAAAGGAAATTTACCAAGTTTTTTATTAAAAATCAAGTTATATAAAATAATATAAGTACATGAAACATTCGTACGACTCAATGTTCAATTTAATTAAAAATGGAATCGGGTACACATTTACATCTCTAATATATAGCCCATATATACGGCTGAAACATGAGAAGGGTAGTTGAACCTAGATAAATCTATATTAGATTATGTCATAATATATTCATATAATAATGTGATAAAAATAATATATATATACAAAATTTGCTATACTTTAAAATTTACTTATTTATAACGTATCATATTCACATATAATTTTAGATTTACATATGTTTTGCTTAATCCCGAATTACGTTTTCTGAACCCGCATAACCAATCTTTTCCGGCCATTCTTATCGTATCATTAAAATTATATATGATTCCATTCCTATTTGCTAGAGTATAAGCTGCCCTACTCACATCATCGCATGTTAAACCCAATAGTATATCCGCACAGTGATTATATAAATAGTTAGACTTTCTTCTAAATATTTGGGTAAAATAGGTTTGTGTCCCTTTTTTAAAATAATAGTTTCTATGTTGGTATCTTGGGAGAATCTTCTTTTTAATGTTGTTGCCGGTACTTTAAATAATCGGCAGGAATCTGCATATTTGCACCCGTCTCTAACATGCTTTATTGCATACACCAATGATTGGTAATCCCATTTATTAGTTGTATTCATGATTTGAATATAAATTAGTATTAAAGTGTATGAGTGTATTATAGTGTATGATAAACTATGATACACTATAAAATTAATTTTTGTTTGACATTTTTAAAATCTAAATCTTAAATAAAATGCATGCGTCGGCATGAATATTACAAAATATATTATTAAAAAAATGAATCGAGTATATAGCTGTTGATTTATTTTGGTACTAAAATCCACTACTCCCTTATTGCGCTATTTTTTTGTTATTTTTTCGTTATTTTTTGAGTGTAACTAAACTGATATTAATACTAGTAATATATGAGTTAAAGTAAAAATTAAAATAGCTATAATATATAACGATACATATTCTATTACATTTGAAAATATGAAATTATAACCTCAACTATTCATCGATATATTACAATTCTACAAAATCATACAAAATATCCTCCACTACTTCCTTCTATCCCCTAGAATAATCCTATATATATATAAAAGTATTCTATATCAAGCACGTTCATGATATTGTTTGAAGGGTTTATTAAATATGATCCAGATAACATTAAATTATATGCTGATATATTATTATCATTGTAACTGTAATAAGCGTAAGTTATTTATTACATATTTAATCTTTTTTTGTTTATTAATTTTATTTAAAGAGACGAGTGCTTTAGTTAACTGGAAGTCTCGTCATCAATATCTAATATATTAATTTTTCAATAAATTTATAAATTCTATTAATAACTATATTAAATATGTTAAACCTTTATATCGTAATATATCGTGCATATCATTCAAAACATGGCGCCCTGGTGCCGATTGATAATTCTCAATATTAATTTTCTCAGTGTGACCCATGTGGTTCATAAAACTGATTGTAATATATCACTTAATTAAAATAATTAATAATAATGTAAAATAAATACAAACGTAGTTTTTTCTCTATCAGTTAATTTAAGTGTTGCCGTATGAGTAGATAATATGTGCCGGTTTTGTGTTGCGGTTATTTTTTTGACTTGCATTCTTTCGAAAACCATTGACAAGCATTTATCTCCAATAACACAAGATGAACTATCTAAAGTATAAATAAAAATAGAGCTATATAATAAATATATCAAGTAATAAGTAATAGTAATTTTTAGTCGCAAAGATATATGGATTGTCTTTAGTTATTTTAAACATAGTACAGCTCTTTATTAAGTTCTTTATTGCCATATTTATGAAATTATCAATGATAATCTGTATAATAATTAGATATATAATTTGTATAGAAAGATCTATTCGATATTTTAAATTAATAGTGTTGTATGTAGTTAAAAATATATAACAACATTTATATATTTATAACATATATAACAATTATTTAAAATTGTCTAACTATCTATTATATAAAAATAATTATTTTTTATTTTGTACATCTATTTATTAAACTATCAATTAAATTTTGAATCGTTTAACTTATAATGTTCACAATTTATATAGAACATATATATAAAGAATATATTTAAATATTTCTCAATAGGTTTGATTATAAATAATATAAATGTATATTTATGATAATTTATTGACAAATAGTATATTTAATTAATTATGAAAAAGAATTAAATTGTATATTATTTAGATAACATATTCAGAAATATAATAAAGTTATGTTTTAATAAGATTGTTTGAGAATTACTAAAAAAACTTAATTATTACATAGGTTAGATACATTATAAAAACATGCTATTTTGCCTATATTATATTTGTCAAGCAATATGCTAATCACATATTCCCTTAATGTAGTTATATATATTTAATTTAATAAAAATGGTTGTATTTATGATTACAAATAATTTATAAATATTTAAATTGATTTAAACTTAAAATACAAACCGATACATATCGTTTACATTTCCCAGGGTATAAACTAATAATGTATCATTTTTATCATTCTGTATTATTGTATTATAATTAGATAATTAATAATCTATGAATTAATGTATTACATACTTTTTTTAGCCATGCTCCTTCCAAGGCAACGTTATACTCTTTTAAAGTAATCTGCGCAACTTCCTGTCCCAGTCTTCCATTCATTAACGTTAAATATGTTACTATAATGGCCCGCGTCCAAGTATAATTAATAATCTCATTTTTATGAGTTAATATATATTTTTTAATATAATTTTGAATATTGAAAACGACTTTCCGTACAAGCATATGATCAACTCTCCTATAATAATTTCTTTTATTTCACCATCGTGCATTTTATTAATTAATTCGCTAAATTCTTGGTCTTCATGAAATTTAATTAAAGATTTAATATTAAGTGGTTCCGCAGACTGGCATTTTTTTTTATGAGAATAAAAATATCTGGTCGATATGAATTTGTTGCATTCTATAATGATATTAAATAAAATAATAATTTTAATTATTTATATTTTAATATTACAAACCATTACATAATTTAGAAGAATTCTTATGTTTTCTCTCCACAAGAATAACGTCACCGCCAGATATCAATTTACTCTTATTAAATTCTAGGATGGCCAGGGTCTTAAGATTATCAAAAAAAATTGCCTTTATCTTCAACGGTTGATCAATAATGTTATTTACCTATATGTCTATTTTATATTAATGTTATGTATATATTGTTAAATTTAATACTTACTTCTATAATATGTTTATGAACATGTGTTATATTCCTTGATAATTTTGAATTCTTAATCATTTTTTTGCAATAGTTACATGGTCGGTCAGGTCTTCTAATAGATTCTATTAAAACAATAAAACTCAATTAATGATAATAAATTTATTATTTTAATTCTGAATACATATTTTATTAAATAATAATAATTATAGTACTTTTATAAACTTTTTTTATTTTCAGTATTTTTCGGTTTCATAATATTCATATTTTTATTATCTATTTTTTATAAATAATATATTATTATTTTCATCTGCTATTATCATATATATAAAAATTAATAATTAATAATTTATTTAAATAATTTATTCTAATAATTATATTATGTCAACCTTTTTTATTTTCATTATTAATATTAAATAGTACATTTCATATTACATTTGATACATATTACATTTGATATTACAATGTCCATGTTTTCATCAGATATTTGATCATTTATTTCATCTTCAATTATTGGAAATAGTATTATTTTTTTAAATCTATACTGTTAAAAATACTGTAACATTAATTATAAATATACAAACTAGTTTTCTTTTCATCAGGTATATTTTCAACACTCTAGTATATTATTTGTCTCACCTACTATTATTGTAAATATTATTTTTTATATAACTATATAAATTTAAAATAACCTTCAATGTTATTATTTAATAATTATTCCGTATACAGTTCAGCCGATTCAACATTTTCATCAAATAATATTTAGTTCAAATACTGTATACCACTAATAATAATGATAAATATATTAAAAAATAAATAAATATCAATTTAAAAAAATCTAGAAAATAAAAAAAATAATATAAAATTAAAAAAACTCTTCATAAATAATAATTTAAAATATATATGAAATTATATTCAAATTATAAAATTGCAAAATAAGATTCCATTATGATTAAATATACCAATTATTTATAATATCAAACCTCATTTCATGTATTTCTATAAAAAAATATACAACTTATTTAAGTTTTAAATTAAATTATATTTAAGTTAAATCTTAGTAAAAAATGTAATGGCATATAATTTTAATAATTAAAAAAATCTTATTAAATAATAATAATTAACAAACCTGAGTATTCTGTACTTGATATAAAACTAAAATAAAGATAATAATTATGGTATATATGAAATATGTAAATAAATAGTAGTATACCTTTAATCGTGATTCATTGACATAGGAGTGCTACATCTTGGATATTGTTCTTGATTTTCTATATCTCTAATTATATTACATTTTATATTTAATAATATATATTTTTAAAATTTAAATTGATATTAGATGTTTAAATATAAAATATATTTATATAAGATTACTACTAATATTATTTGTACTTGTTTTAATTGTAAAAACCGATAAAAACCGGGTTTTTTGGTTTTTACGTAAAAATCGAAAAAACCATCAACCCTGTATAATATAGTATATTATAAATATATATTCCTGAAATATGTATATTTTATTTAGTTATTTTTAAAATATCAAAAATAATAACTAGTTATCTTGTTTGATATTTTGAAAAATATTTGAATATAATATATACTTTACTTTTTTTTGGTTTATGGACTGCAAGTTCGTTAGCAATCGGCCGTCCGTGGGATGGAAATTATTGAGTGGGAGGGAAGGCAAGGTAGAAGTAATGAGTCTTGAGGTGGCGTTTAAAGGAGGGAGTTGATGAGTTTATTCGTAGGTGTTTGGGTAGGGAGTTCCAGTGGTAAGGGGCAGAGAGGGCAAAGGAGCATAAATTTGAAGAATGGAGTTTGTGTAAATGGGGAGTGGTAAGGATAACGGTGTTGGAGGAACGGGTCTGGAGTGTTGTAATTGGTATTTGTAGATGTAGGAGGGAGGCAAAGTAATCAGGGGAATTGTGGTGAATAGCTTTGTGGATGATTAGGGAGAGTTTGTACATATAATATATATATATATATATATATATATATATATATATGTTACAGATTCTATATAAATATATATTTTTACACAATACAAATATAATAATTATAAACATACAAATATATATAAGCAATTTATGCATTTTATGCTTTATACTTATAAGCAATTTTGCTATATATTTAGAACCGACTATACGTTATTTAGAGCGCTAACGCTATTATATTTTTTAATATCTGTGTCTATAAATAAAATAACTATATTATGTTGTACTATTAAAATAGTTGAATAGAGAATATAAATATATTTATATTATATACTATTACGCTATTATATTAATGTAACTATATGTAGTATAATCTGGTCCCTATTTATTTGTAATACTAGAGTTGAAGTATATAATTTAAAATACTTACAAAGTAAAAAGTACAAAGTAACTTAAAGTTAAACTTTGTACTGGGATCAATTGAGTTTGTGTTTATTATTCGATTTAAAATGATTTTTATTTTAGGTTTTGTTAGTTAATTTGTACATAAGCGATTAATTAACCCAAACCCACTGATCACCGCATCATTTTAAATTTGACACTGTCACTCGAGTAATCATAATTATTTACTTTTATTTTGAAAATAAAGAGTGGCCTGATTTACTATGATATTATTATTATAAAATTTATAATAAATTATTATAAATATTATAAATTTAATATTAAGAATTATTTATTATATTATTGGAATGCCAGTAACCTCGTACGAGGTAATCCCGTACGAGGTAATTTCGTACGACTTATTAAATTTAATTTATTTCAAAATCATACAGTTATTATACGAATATATATAATACAATATATGATGTCAATATATAATAAGTTATTATATATAATCGTATAAAAACTGTATTATTATGAAATAAATAAATTTAACAAGTCGTACGAAATTATTCATACGAGGTTACTGGCTACCTATTATTGTACTAATAATTATTATGAAAAATATCTTATCTTTATAAATATAAATCTGATTTAAAACAACATGTTATATATAATATATGATTATGATAATCATATATTATATAATATTTAAAATTGTATTTTAAAAATATATTTTAAATATAAATTTTTTAAATTTATTAATATATTTTTATTAAATAAATGATATTAAAATTTTGGATATAATTACTGTTAATTAAATTTACAAATTCATTTATAAATTTAATATTTTAAAATAAATTATTAATAAAAAACTAACATATAATTGTCTGTATAACTTGTTTAGATGAATAAATATATTCAAATGAATTAAAATTATAGTTTATTTACATCAATGACTAAAATAACGCATGCGCATTGAATATTCTCATTATAATATGAAACTAGAGTATATGATTCATCATAAATAATGGATACCTAGTAGCGGATTATATGCAATCTTAATTGTATCCCCATTCGTGTTCATTATGCATGAATAAAATTGAATACCATTCCGGTATACTTTGCGTGGGTTTTTTTAGGTTGATAATTATTTTGTATATTTGTCATTAATGAATATTTTTTAAATCCAAATATGGAACATTTTATTATATATATTAATTAATTATAATATAAAATTTCAAATTGATATATATTGTTAAAAAAAGGTATGCCCATTAGGTATATTTTTGATTGTCAGCCGTTCCCGTATATAATGACTATATATATATATATATATATATATATATATATATATATATATATATATATATACTAATATAATGTATCCTAAGATTATGTTTATATTCATTTTAGATATGTATACAATATATTATACGAACTTCAAGATTTAATTCTATCAATTTAAATATATATTTAATTATATAAATATAAAATATAAACATATTTTATACATAAGAAATAAAATACAATAGGAATTATAATAGGAATTGCATAGGAATAAAATATATAACTAAATTAATAGCATAAAATGCAGATATTGTTATCATGCATAAAATGCATAACTAAAATATCGGCATTTATTCTGTAACTTTACATGGTAAAATACATAACGAAAATAATTGTGTATGCAAAATCATACAAAGAACGTTGGGGTTGAAATTCCTGTAATCCTCACATAGCAGCTGAGTTAAAATCCACTTAGTATGCGATACCTTGACGAGGTTAAGTGGCTCCTATTAATAGGTCCAAATTCGTATTAAATTCCTAATTCAGAAAAGCGAATTATTTATAACAATATTTAAAATTGATACTTTAACGGTCCTCCAGATATTTAAAATTATTAATAAATTAATTAATTTCTATCGATACTTTATTTATTTCCCATATTATCAGATAACTAAATAACTACAATACTATCAACCTGGTATATCCGTGGTGATGGTCTTAATAAATAAAATTAGTAATTATAATGTGTACTTCTTTTAAATTTTTCTCTTGGCTATTTTTTTTAACAAAAATAATATCAAATACCTACTATTATTTTATTAAATTTATTAAAAATAGGATATTTATTTTATTTAATTCAATATGTTTACAATATTTGTATATAAATATATATATTAACATAGTAATATATATCAGGGTTGATTGGGTTTTTTCATTCGGTTTTTTCAACTGGATTTTTTCGTGGTTTTTCCAACAAAAAAACTCTTGGTTTTTTGTGTTTTGGGTTTTTTCAGTATAATTATAAATAAATATATTTTCATAACAATAATTAATATTTTGATATTAAATTGTTAGTTATATAATTTTATTTACTTAAATAATTTGCAAAGTTAATCAAGAAGTATTTCAAAATCCTTGTTAAAATAACAAAATCTTATAATTATATTAATATATTTATATATAAAATATTTAATAAAATTAATAATCTTTTAATAAAAGTTTTTATAAATATTATTTATATATATTTTCTTTATATAATATAACTCTGTTTGAAGATAACATATTATTTAATTAGTATTTATCATAACAGAACAACATATTTTTTTTATTATTAATTATATGATAATATTATCAATAAGCTATTATTAATAATTTATTATTATAATAGTTTCTATTTGATTTTAATTTTAAAAAAATAATCTTTGATTTTTATCAAGCCTCTGTCACACCGAAAAAGTAGGCTGATTTTTCACGGATATCGTACCGATTTTTAATAGATTTTCTCTCTCTGTGCGACACCCCTACCGATATATCACCTATATATCACCAATGTTGCTATTCATCATTTATAGATATCTCTAAATATTTAACGATTTCTCAACGATTTCATTACTGCGTAATACGCAGTGCGTATATTTGTGAAAATAGGTCGATTTTTTCGATGTGAATGATGCTTTTGGTACATATATATATAATTTCAAAAATTATATATTTTTATATTATCATATTTTATTTAAAATAAAATTACTTTCATTCATTATTTTATTAATATATTCAAATAGTATTCAATTCAATAGTAAATAGTGAAATTTATTCTGTACCTTAAAGTATAATTTAACAGATATGAAAATCATATCTCAAATCTATTATAACAAAGTTTTTTCTCAATATTTTAAAATTTACTATAGAAATTCTTAAATGTTAACTAAATATACAATCAAACTAAACATATGTGTACATCATATTAAAAACTATTTTTTTAAATTCCTATCTTTTTATGCACAAATATATTTATGAAAAAAATATAATATTTCATGGAAATATTATATTTTTGAAAAAACCGAAAATACCGAAAAAACCGGATAAAAACCCAAAAAACCCAATAAACCGGTTTTAATGATTTTAACGAAAAAACCCAAAAAACCGCCAACACTGATATATATATAGTTTAAGGTATACCTATAAATAGACATACACTGATATGTTGTATATTATTAAGAAATGTAATAATCACAAATGTTATTATTAGTAGGATACCTATATATACCTATAACTTGTTGTAAAGACAAATTCCTTATTATTTATTTATTATTAGATGTCTTAACAGGATTGAAATAAAAATTAATGTATAACAATATAAATAAGATAACGAGATAATTTAATGTATACAAATACATTCTAATAGAATGAAGAGAAATAGTAACGACCGGTTAATTCCAAATAGATATATCTATTTACTTGAGTAAGTAACATGTGTAGACACTAGATAATTTAGCATTATGCTCTTTTATAAATAATAAAATATATAAGTTCGAAATTCTAGTTAGGATATATCTATATAGATAGGTTTAGACTTGCATGCATATAACCAGAAAATGCATTATTTACCTTAGCTATTTGAACTCTATTGGTAACAGATGATTGAAGCGCTTACATACATTACCAACTTTCTATTATGTATATATCTTCAATGGAAGTTTATAATGATATACAATATCAAATGATTTGACCATATAGATGTAGATAATATCAGTATTAAATGAATGGATATAGCCACTATAGTGGCTTTACTAATATGTCTATACAATTCTAAAGTTTGAGTTCAGTGGATCTACCGGCTAAAAATCCATATTTTTCCATACATAAGTTTATTAATTATTTAAATAATATAAGAGATAGTTTATATAATTAATCTTAAAATAATATTTTTATAAAAATATTAGAGTGGATGGCAATAAACAGATTGGAAGGTAATTGGATGGTAATGAATGATCACCTGACTTCCATATAGTAGTGCATTGAAATATATCAAGAATATATTATAAAAGAATAAATAAGGAATCAGAAATGTCATAAGATAATAACCTAAACCTATCTTTGGATAAAATATCAGGTTGATGAATTAAATTTATTGGGTAATTTACAAAAAAAATTCCATACTATTTCCTTTGATATAAGAAAATTATTAAACATAGAATATTTCAATATTAAGGGATCATTGTAATTATTTGAATTGAGAAAAATAGATGAATATTATTCAGAAAGATAATCTGCTTTATCAAAGTCATTAGTATAAATAATATTATGATCGACTCGATTTCTGAGTGGAAGTATGATATTTTTGTTACTGATATTTATATAATTATAAAAAGAAGATTTTGTATTTTATGAGTGCATGCAAATGCATTTTATGTTCAACATCAATATTATATTGTTTTATTTTATCTGATAATAAATATTGGTTATACCTCATTATATTTTAGCAGGCGACAGCATAGAAAAGATAATTATCTTCATCTGAAGCCTTTTAAAGGAAACAATAATATAATGAATTTAATAATTCACATGATATATATATATACAACTTTCTTCTAATAAATATTATTATTATTATTATTATTATTATATACCCCTTATATAAACATTATGAGTATAGAGTTATACATTATTCATGTGTAACACTTGTCATATAATGTGTTATAAAGATTAATGTGCACTAACATAATAATCTCGCGTTGGGGTCGTATATTGATAATTTAATATAGAGCTAGTTCGTATATACGCGATTAGACCGTAAATAAAATAGTGCGTAATTAAATAAAACAGAGTTCACGCTTAGCCAATCAAATGCAAGGCAGTAAATTACCCAAACAATATAAGACCGTAAATAAAGTGTCAATCAAGTACATGGTAGTAAAATACAAAACTAGACCGTATATATATATATATATATATATATATATATGTATATATGTGTGTGTGTATATATATATAATGTGTGTGTGTGTGTGTGTGTGTGTGTGTGTGTGTGTGTGTGTGTGTATGTGTGTGTATATATATATACACACACATATATATATATATATATATATATGTATAATTCTATAGATCAACTTAATATTCAATCAGACCTAATAAAAAAGGCAAAAAGTAAGTCAACTGATGATGTTAAATATAAAGTAATATTTATAAATAATTCCTTTAAATTCCTTAAATTCCTTAAATTCCTTAAATTCCTATAATTCCTTAAAACAATATCTATAGTATCTGAATCACAACAGTATGATGAATAATACAATTCAAAACACAGCTTATTATACTATTAAGGAATATAATAATATACATAATACGTTAAATATAACTATATTGATGCTAAACATTAGAAGTTTCAATAAAAATATCAATACATTTAATATATTTTTGGATACATTAGTCAGTAAACCAGATATAATAGTACTAACTGAAACATGGTTAACTGATACTGATGATCCTTCAATATATCTAACAGATTACAAAATGTTTAAAACAAATCGTATACTAAAAATTAAAAAAAAAGGTGGAGGAGTTGCAATTTTTGCTCACAAACATTTAGATTGTTTATATATAGAAGACTTATCAACAGCAATTGATGATGACTTAGAAATAATCAGTATACAATTAAATTTAAAATTTAAATATAAACCTATAATAATCACAGGGTTGTATAAAGCACCAAATATTAATAGAACTATCTTTAATGATTTCTTTTATAATTTGTTTTTAAAATATATTAATTCTGAAATTTTTATTTGTGGTGATTTTAATATTGATTTTTTAGATGTTTTTAATCCATTCACAATTGATTTTAATAATACCATTTCACAATTAGGCCTAAATAATTTAATAAAAATACCAACTAGATTATCAACTTATAAGAATTCATTAATAGATAACATATTAACAAATAGTAATTCAATTTTATTGAATGGTGTTATTAATACAGATATATCTGATCATTCTGTTATATTTACTACTTTGAATATAAAAAATAACTATACTAAAAGTTGTGACTATGTATATATCAGAAATATGCATAATATTAATGCATTAGTAAATACATTATCGATTTACAAATGGGACTATTTTTACACAATTACAGATCCTTCTATATGTTATGATGAATTAGTAATACAATTAAATGAAATGTTTAATAAATGTTGTCCCATATCTAGAAAAAAAATAAATAAAAATAGTATTAACAATCCATGGCTTACAAGTAAATTGAAAAATGCAATAAGAAAAAAAAATAAATTATTTAACACATATAAAACTAAAAACTGCCCTATCACATTTATTACATATAAAAAACTAAAAAATAAAATTAATAAAAATATAAAATATGAAAAAAATAAATATTACTCAAATATTTTTTCAAATTGTAATCAAAAAGAAAATTGGACACATTTGGAGGATCATTGAAACCTATAAGTAGCTTTATTAAGTCGATACCTCCATAGTATATGAATATAATAGCTTTGGGACATTTATACAATAATAATAAGACTTGTGTACTAGAATTCAATATAATAAGAGTAAAGAAATATATATAAAGAGAATAATAATAATAATACAAATAATGTCCCTCAGCGTATTTCATCATGTTTCATCAATCCATTAAATAAACTAATAAAATAAAATGTGTTAAAACTTGTGCAAACAAATATAAAACAAAAAGTGCGAATAAAATAATAAAAAATTATTGAAATGTAATAACATAAAATGATTCAAATGGTTTAGTATATACAAATTAAAATAAAGTATGTTTAAAACTTGTGCAAACAATTATATAACAAAAAAGTGCGAATAAAATAATAAAAAATTATAAAAATATAATAACATAAATATGACCCAAGTAGTTTTAAATATAAAAATTTTAAAAATTGACGAAGATTAAAAATATTAAAAATTATTAAAATGCTAAAATATAAAAACTAATATTTATTTAAAAAGTAATTCTTTAATACTTTTTTTAATTTGTGTATATTATGTATATTTTCAGATTTTAATATATTATTACTCATTACATTATTATAGTATTTTGGGCCTTTAAAAAAAATTGTGTTTTGAAATTTCGTTGTTTTCATTAATGGTAAAATAAATCTTGATTTGTCTTTATTATAAATAAAAAATGTATCTAGATTAATGTTATAGTTATTATGTAAAAGGTTATATAAAAATAATATTATTCTAAAAGATATGAGTTCATTCAATTTTAAAATAGAATTATATTTAAACATATTATTAGTGTGTGATAAACGAATCAGAGGTAATTGAGACTTGTCTATCATATTTTTATTGATAATTCGAATTGTTTTTTTTTGTATTAATACTAGTTTTTTTAATCTATCTTCATAAACACTACGCCATATTTCTATTCCATATGACATATTTGATAAAAATAGTGAATTATATAATATAATTAAATTGTGTATGTTAAGAAATTTTAGCTTCCGAAAAAGATATACAATTTTTGATAATTTATTACACAAATTTATAATATGAAACGAATATGTTAAATTACTATCTAATATAAAACCTAAAAACGTATACCTATCTACTATTTCTATGTTCGCATTATTTAAATTTATATTATTTATAATTTTTGTATTAAAATAAGGAAGTATTTTAGTTTTTTCAATATTCAATTTTAATTTATTTATATTAAACCAATGACATAATCTATCTAAATATAATTGCATATTACTACTCAATTCTTCATTTGAATTTGCAAATATAGAGAGTGATGTGTCATCTGCATATATATTTAAATTTATATTATCATCATTATTAAATATATTTGATATGTCATTAATAAATATTATAAAAAATAATGGACCTAATACTGATCCCCGAGGAACACCAAAACGTACATTTCTAACAGATGATACAGTATTATTTATTCGAGTTTTAACTTTTCTATCTAATAAATAATTTTTTAAAAACACATTTACATGACCCCTAAAACCACAGTATTCTAATTTTTTTAATAAAATGTCATGGTCTACAACATCGAACGCTTTTTTAAGGTCTAAAAATAGCGTAGCAATTTTTTTATTTAAACTATGTTTAGTAAATAAAAAATGTTGTAAGTTAAAATGTGAAAGGGTAGTATTGGATTTTTCAATAAATCCATATTGGTTATCATTAATTATTTTATTTTTATATATAAAGTCCATCATTCTATTATAAATTATTTTTTCGAAGATTTTACTAATTTGCGGTAGTAATGAAATGGGTCTATAGTTGATTATCTGTTTTTTATCATTTGCTTTAAATACTGGTTTAATGATAGCAATTTTCATATTATCAGGAAATTCAGAATTAGCCAAGCATAAATTAAATAAATATTCTAATGGTTTAGCAATAGAATTTATTAAAAGCTTGATTAATTTCATGTCCCAGTTATTTATATCTTTGGATGATTTAGATTTCATATTAAGTGTAATATTAATTATTTCCTTATCAGTAATAGGTAAAAAATAAAAACTGTTCTCAATAGAGTTTAAAAAATATCTAAAATCATTATCATTAGTTATATTATCATTAGTCATATTATCACTAGTCATGTTATCACTAATCAAATTATCATTAGTCATATTTGTATTTAAAAAACTTTCATTTATTTTAAAACCCACATTTGAAAAATAATTATTAAAATGTTCACATTGATCTTTTATATTTATAATTTCTTTTCCTTCATATTTAAGTATTTTGGGTAATTCATCAACATTTTGATTAATTATAGTGTTCAAATGTGTCCAATTTTCTTTTTGATTACAATTTGAAAAAATATTTGAGTAATATTTATTTTTTTCATATTTTATATTTTTATTAATTTTATTTTTTAGTTTTTTATATTTAATAAATGTGATAGGGCAGTTTTTAGTTTTATATGTGTTAAATAATTTATTTTTTTTTCTTATTGCATTTTTCAATTTACTTGTAAGCCATGGATTGTTAATACTATTTTTATTTATTTTTTTTCTAGATATGGGACAAAATTTATTAAACATTTCATTTAATTGTATTACTAATTCATCATAACATATAGAAGGATCTGTAATTGTGTAAAAATAGTCCCATTTGTAAATCGATAATGTATTTACTAATGCATTAATATTATGCATATTTCTGATATATACATAGTCACAACTTTTAGTATAGTTATTTTTTATATTCAAAGTAGTAAATATAACAGAATGATCAGATATATCTGTATTAATAACACCATTCAATAAAATTGAATTACTATTTGTTAATATGTTATCTATTAATGAATTCTTATAAGTTGATAATCTAGTTGGTATTTTTATTAAATTATTTAGGCCTAATTGTGAAATGGTATTATTAAAATCAATTGTGAATGGATTAAAAACATCTAAAAAATCAATATTAAAATCACCACAAATAAAAATTTCAGAATTAATATATTTTAAAAACAAATTATAAAAGAAATCATTAAAGATAGTTCTATTAATATTTGGTGCTTTATACAACCCTGTGATTATTATAGGTTTATATTTAAATTTTAAATTGAATTGTATACTGATTATTTCTAAGTCATCATCAATTGCTGTTGATAAGTCTTCTATATATAAACAATCTAAATGTTTGTGAGCAAAAATTGCAACTCCTCCACCTTTTTTTTTAATTTTTAGTATACGATTTGTTTTAAACATTTTGTAATCTGTTAGATATATTGAAGGATCATCAGTATCAGTTAACCATGTTTCAGTTAGTACTATTATATCTGGTTTACTGACTAATGTATCCAAAAATATATTAAATGTATTGATATTTTTATTGAAACTTCTAATGTTTAGCATCAATATAGTTATATTTAACGTATTATGTATATTATTATATTCCTTAATAGTATAATAAGCTGTGTTTTGAATTGTATTATTCATCATACTGTTGTGATTCAGATACTATAGATATTATTTTAAAGGAATTATTTATAAATATTACTATATTATTTAACATCATCAGTTGACTTACTTTTTGCCTTTTTTATTAGGTCTGATTGAATATTAAGTTGATCTATAGAAAATTCATGTGTTATACCAACTTTATTATATTCAGAATCTTTTAATTTAAATGCATGTTTGATTATATTAATGTTATCAATTTCATTTTTAAAAATTACTTTTATAGGTCTAATTTTATTATTTTGTATCTTTACATCATTTCGTTTTCCTAATCTATGGAACTTAATTACATTATTACATATAGAATCATCTGTAACAGTCTTAATTATATTATTTACAAGTTTTAATTCAGTATCATATTTACTTTTATTATCTGCGAAGTCACTTTCATTAGCATTATATATTATTATTGATTTGTTTTTTAAATTATCACCATTAATTTCTGAAATATTTTTATTGATTGTCTTTTTAATAGTACTTTCAATATTAAGTAATTGTTTAGATGTAATATCTGCATATGTGGTATTGTTATTATTATTTTTTTTATCTATATTATCTATTTTTATGATTAATTCATCAATTTTTTCATTAAGTTTAATTATTGTTTCAGTATTATTTTCTAAAATCTGTTTAATATTACCTTCAAATAATTCCTTTATATAATCCTTAATTGATGTTGACAATTCTAAATTTGTCATTCTAGATGACATAATAAAAATAAAAGGTATCTAGTATATTTATATATTCAATAGTTTATTTATATGTAAAAGTATATTATTATACATACATGCATACACACATACACACACACACATATATATATATATATATATATATATATATATATATATATATATATATATATATAGTATGTTATATAGCCACACATACACACACACACACACACACACATATATATATATATATATATCTATATAGTATGTTATATAGCCATACATACATACACATACACACACATATATATATATATATATATATATATATATATATATGTGTGTGTGTGTGTATGTGTGTGTGTGTGTAGCTATATAACATACTATATAGATATATAGTATACAACTACTATTATGCTATAACATGTCGTATGTAAAAATCTAGATATATAACATAATCTATCCTATAGTAAATACAATAAAATGACAGGTATGCAGTTGGTCATTGAATAACTTTTGTATATATTGTATACTGTATAACACAATGTATTGATATTCACGCATATATAAAATAACACACCTATGTTTGCATAAGGAAGCCGGCGTTGTAACGGTCTACTGCACACGACGTGTGCTACACGTACTAATTACGTAATTGACTGTGTTGCGTTAGATAAATACATGTGTATTATTCATAGTGAAATTATAATAACACAAAATATATACATGCAATATTATATATATATATATATATATATATATATAAATGAATCATGTATACTATTTAGGTGTGTTACAAATATTCACACTATTCCTAACCCACACATATACTAGTATATTATATACTTTGAGATTATCACAGTTGTAGCGAATATATGTCGTTAACTTCGACAGTTGAATGTACATCTGTTAGGCCAGGCTGTACCCTACTCACGGGCTTATGCTGGTCAATAGTCGCCAGTATTTTTGGCACGACACTCGGCCTCTACCCTCTATTCCCTACCCGCTACTCCCACACTAGTGCAGCATTTACTCACTATTGTATCCCGCATATTATGACCGCTACCATGGTGAATACTTTGGCTATTATGGACAGGATTTGTGGGCGGATCGGGGGGTCAATCCAACATGTCATTCTTAATTCTGGCCAAATAAATTTAATATATTTTTACTTTTTTGCTATAAAAGAAAACGCAATTATAATATTACTTAATGCTAATCGTTAATTATGGATTATCTTTGTCTATATTGTTCTATTGAAGTTCGTGACGACGATATGGCAGTATCATGCGATTCTTGCAATGAGTGGTGTCACATCACTTGCGATACTGGCATCAGCGAGGAAGACTATCAAGCGATGGTAGGTGGTCAAGCCATTATTTGGTCATGCCTCGTATGTCGAACAAATGCTGTAGAAGTCCGAGCTTCAAACTTGTCCCCACTTGTACCGATACGTATCATACAAGAAGAAGATATAGAAGTTGAATTACCAGATGTCGAAGTACAAGACATCATAGAATTGACATATGAACTTGTCGCATCAGGAAATCAACGGAAAGGTGATCTACTTACCGATAGTAGGGTTACACGTACACTAAAAAAGTCGATAACCGAAGCAGCACTGTGCATTGGAAATGCACACACAAGAACATATTAAATGATGAATTAAATTAAAATAATACAATAGTATATAATACAATGTAATCGTATAAGGTGTATGAGCCTATATTCTTATAAATACACACAATTATATATAGATTAGAATATATTTGACATAATTCCATACAATAAACTATTGAATATAGTATGCATGGTTATCTAATACACTATTTATATATATATATATATGTGTGTGTGTGTGTGTGTGTGTGTGTGTGTGTGTGTGTGTGTGTGTGTGTGTGTGTGTGTGTGTGTATATATATATATATATATATATATATATGTCCAAGTATATGATACGGTCTAGTTTTGTATTTAGGAACTACTTTCGTATATAATATGTGCGTATGAATATAACTAGTAAATACGGTCTTATTTTGAATTCCACAACATTGCATCTGATTGGCGCTGCCTGACCCTTGTATTATTTACTTTTGTTTGTTTACTTTCTTACGGTCTTATCGCGTATAATCCAGCTAGTTATTTATATGGAGTTATCAGTATCGTCTGTTGACATATATATGATTGGTTCCTAAACCAGTCGTTAGGGTTTTCCCACTAAGAATTAATACTTAGTTACATCCCCTTATGTTCAACATAAAGAAATATAGAGATAATTTATCACCATTAAACCTTATATTTGTGTTACATGGTGAAAATTGGAATATATATTATTTTACATTTTCATACTAAATAATAATAACAATAATAATAAACAGAGATTAATAACAATAAGAGAATAATATTTACGAATAAGAATAATATTTACAATATTTAAAACCTTAACCCTTCTTTATCAGATTCTGTTTACATAATCCGATCACCGCCTAATATTAAATACACTAATATTAAATATACTAAAGGCAGCCATCTTTCTCTTTGTGGTCTCGTTTTCACTTCCTTGTTTCTATATTATCTTTCTTTTTCATTCTTCTGTCTTTCTTCATCTTCCTCATTCTCTATTTGATTTCTAACTATGTTTAAATCTTTTCTATTTCTAATATACGTTTTATCATCTACTTCAATTAAATTATGTGTGAGTATTGTTTCATATTCACGTATATTTCTATCATAGTAGTGTTTTTGCTTTTCTTTTTTTATTTTCATTCTTCTTTTTTCTTCTTCAGTTTCATGTCTTAGTTCTAACAGTTTTTTTAGTATTGTAAGCAACGTTCTTGATTTTCTACCAAAAAGCTTTTCACTTGGGCTATAATTTTCGTTTTCTGTTGCCGTATTATTCCATTCTAAAAGTGTCAATTGTTCGCTTCTGTTGCTCTCTTCAGCTTTTCGAAACAGTCGTTTAACTGTTTTTACCACATTATCTACCTTTCCATTGCTTTTTAGATAGAGTGGACTAGATAGGATTGTCTCTATGTCTAGTTTTGCTACAAACTTTTTATATTCAGTTCTAAACTGTAGACCATTATCACTTACTATCTGTTGAGGTAGCCCATGTATTGAGAATAGATTTAGTAGTTGTATATTAGTAGTAGTAGTAGTAGTAGTAGTAGTAGTAGTAGTAGTAGTAGTAGTAGTCAGGGGCGGATACAGGGGGGGGGGGGCTCTAGCCCCCCCCCCTCATGATTGTAAAATATATGATTTAAAAATAGATAATATGGTTAAATCAGTAAAACATTCAATATCAATTATAGGTAGGTTTATACATATTTTATGTTAAGTATATTCATTAATTTAATATAATTTAAAGATTTTGGCACTATTTATAATGAATCAACAATAAAACACATGAAGAAAGGTATCTTCTGCTAAAGAAAATAATTGCACAACAATCCATCAAATATCACCTTTTTAAAATATATAAATAAAATGGAAATACTCGTACATTTCAAATGAATTCATTACACATGTATTCTTGGTTATCATACAGTAAATCTTTAAATAGCCGATTGTATATACAATGTGTTTTTCATTTAAAAATTAATCACAATCAAGTTGGAAAATGTGTCACTTCATCCATGATTAAGTTTAAAGATGCGATTGCAGATTTAAGAAAATATGAATCAATTATAGTTGATATATTTACCCCAATAACTCTTTGGAAGAACATTATCGTTTTATTGCAGTGATAGAAAATAAGAAGAATGCTGCAATCCTGGTCTGCAATAAGCTATAATGCAAGTCAACAATAACATATCAAAGCAAATTTAATGCAACAGAGAACAATTTAAATCAATATTAAGGGGGTATCTAACTATACTTGTATATAAGATTTTCCGGCAACTTACCTGAAATATTGTAACTTTAAAACATTATTATATCAAGTTATAAATGAATACTCCTATAAAGTTATTATATTTCAGGCAAGTTGCCGGAAAGTAAGGGGGTTTCCCACTAAAATTGTAGTTAACTTGATAGAAAATAATTTTAAAGTTAAAATATTTCCGGCAACTTGCCGGAAATACTTGTAGTGGGATACCCCCTTTAGATATAATCATTCTTTATAGAAGCTAACATATTTCATTACATGGTCATAATGATTATTCTACTGATCCACATTTCAATCTAGGATATTTCAATACACTTCTAAACTATGTATAAACTCTGGAAATTATATATTAAAAGAACACTTATTAATGTGTAGTAAAAATGCTAAATACACCTCAAAAACAACACAGAATGAATTGATATTTGAATGTGGTGAATATATTAAAGAAATAATAATTATTCTTCAATTATAATTAATGATATAAAAAAAGCTAAATATTTTAGCTGATGAAACCACAGATGTATATAGGTACTAATACTGAACAAATGGCTTTAGAAATTAGATATTATAATGGTAAGTGTATCACTGAAAAGTTGAATTCTTTCATAGGATGTGAAAATCTTAGTGGAGAAAGTAAAACTAACTTGATTATGGATACACTAACTAAATCTGAATTAAATATTAAAAATTTAAGAGGGTAAATATACTATGGAGCAGGAAATATGTCTGGCAAAATAAAAGGAGCGTCAACTATAATTCTGAATAAGAACACTAACTCTAACTCAAATTATAATATCTTTAATAGTTGATTACTATTTAGAAAAACCGTATTTGATAAATATAAAAGTTGTATTTGTATAATATTTATTAGCCCCTATAAATGGACATTTGACCACCTTGCCCCCCCCTAAATCCAGCAGTAGGTATATGTATCTATATACCTATATACATTATTTCAAATAAATAATGATGAATGGTATATTGTCCTTGAATTTACTTTGGTTCATATATATAATAAATAATTATTCTGGACAATTTTAACTTGAATAAACATTTTAATACCAGAGTAAATATACTACTTCTTATATTCTATAGGATGTATACATATATGTATAGTAGTATACTACTATAGAAGGTATTAGTATATATGATAATAAGTAGGTAAATTATTAAATATATTTTGTAATAAAACAGTTTAATAGAGATCGAATTCTAGAGCCAACACGGTATTCCGTATAGTATACTTTAACTATAAACTAATACTTATTGTTATTATTAATATATGATAATATACATCACATATTATTTGGGCAAATTGGGTGTTATAATCCAGTTATAATATAGCGTATTTACACTATGGATATTTATAAGCGAATTTATATTTTATTACGTATATATATTATTAATGTTTAAATGCATAACATATTTGTTGTAATATTTTTACTCTACTATATAACCCTACACTACATATAAACATATACACTCTAATATCAAGATCTCCTATAACCTCTGTTATATGAGGTATTGATAATATAGTGACTATACCTTATATTCGAGGTTGTAGGGGGTTTTGATATATATATATATATATATATATATATATATATATATATATATATATATATATATATATATATATATGATAAATATACCATAGTATATTATGATAAATATACTATGGTAGTGTTATTTAGTATATTAATATCTTTGAACTTATTTAACAAAGATAATACAGGATATTTTTATAAATAAATATTTATGTATATTTAATATTTTAATATATTTTAGAAATTAATATAATTAATTCTATCATTTAATAATATAAAACTTGTACATTACTTTTCTATTAATATAATTTCATATTATTTTACTTTAAGGTTATATATATATTTAATTTAATACCTTAGTTTATACATTATCTGCTTCAATACCAAATTAAGAAATAATTATTTTTTAAATAACGTTTATAAATGAAATTGAATTAATAATTAATTTATATATTCAATATAATCAAAGATTTTCCGAAGGAAAGATATAACACTTACGCGAAAATAGTGTAATTCGAATTTGTATACAAAATACCCTGGTGCCACCTATAGCGATTTACTTTTAGGAACTATGCGTTATTTATAATCATTATTATTTATATTATAATGATTATAATAATGTAAATTGAATTTACAACGAATTTAAAATTCGTATTTAACTATACACTTTTAAAATGTTAAATAATATGCTTTAAATTAATATTTATATGATGAAAACTAAGTGTTCATTACTAATATATAACAAACAAATATGATATTTATGTTTTAAATGCTATAAGTATATATTTAGTAAGTAAAAGTTAATTTATATTGCATGTAATTTAATAGAGCAATGAAACATTGTTGTATGCAAACAGAGCCGAACCTAAATCTATTTCAGTGATTTCGATACTGCTGCTAGCAGTGGCTGGGGATATTACTAAATTACGTTGTATGCATAGGGAGTGTTATATCTTTACTTCGCAATATCTTTGATAATATTTTTTAAGTCAGAGTAATACATATATAATAATAATTATTTATTTTTAAACTTATATAAATGTAATATTTTCTTATTACATATTTAAATATTGATATTATATTAGGTATGCAAATAAAAAATGAAAATTGATTATCTATTGATGTATTATATATCTTCGGATTCGTTATTTCTAGACTAAACAAATGTATATTTCAGATTTTTTTTATATCATATAGAAAAAAAGTTTTGCCCTTATGAAAGCCAACAAAAGTGGTACATTTTGAACATGCAAAGAATAGGAATTGATGTCGCTTTTATAAGTTAATATATTAATATGACTATAACTATTTAAATAATGTACTAATTTCAACGAAATGTTCACACATTATGTAATATCATTAGTGTAGGTGAAATAATTCATTTAATAACTATTAGTTATAATAATAATATAATAAAGTATAATAATTAAATTAATTAACTATTAGCTGCAGCTAATTACATGTAATAATAATATAATTAATTGTAAATACTAAAAAATGATATTATGATTACAAGTATATATATATATATATATATATTAAGTTTACTATTTATTTCATCCACATTTCATAATGAAATTTCAAATTAATATCATATAAGTGAATTTTATATATGTATTAATATTAATTAGAATGTATATATTAAAGATATAATTGATAATATATGTATATATAATATATATATATATATATATATATATATATATATATATATATATATATATATAATAGATCGTTTTTATTACTAATTGTTCTTAAATACGCGATAAATAATTCATTTTAATTATAAATTATTTAAAAATGTGCATAAAAATTATTTATCCTCCCTATAAAGAAATAAATAAAATATAATTGAAAGATAAATCAAGCACTCATTTTAAAATACCAATTCATAAAAATATGCATATGCATACATAATATGTATAGTATTAATATTTAGCTAATAATTTAATGATAATAACGCTGTATTTCTTGATTTAATTTAATTTTGTTTAAAATAATACACTTTTAAAAATTATAAATTACTTTAATTTAAAATATCAATATTTTAATTTCTATCAATGCTAATTAGAATATTTTATTTACGTAATATATTCTGCTATATTAGCTTTCCAACGATACCCAAAATTGTTATAATTAGTAAATAGTTTATTATAAAAAAATCAATTTTAACTAACCCATATTTTTTAAAATGCTAAAAAATGGATTCATATTTGAGTGAGAAAAATATGAACATTTATTAAATTTAGTACGTTTTTAAAATTAATATTATATACATATTAATTTTAAATTAATTATAATAATAAAGATCATATTTAAGATGTATTAAATTGAATATTGTTAAGTTTGAATTATGCAATGAATATATTTAATAATATAATATAATATATTAGTAATATTATTATAATATTTAATTAATATAATTATATTATAATACATATAATTTATAACTTTAAAAGTATCTTAATTGACGACGAGTATTTTTTGTAAATAGCGTGAGCTTTAATAATGGATAACCCATATATAATTATTATAAAACATATTTTATCAACAGAACTTTACGATCAACGGAAAAATTCAACGGGCATCGATGTCCGTTCATCGTAAAGTTAATCTTATATGCAATACTATGGAAATCGATTTCCGGCGATCACTAAGTTCACTTTATTGTATTGTAGTATATGTATAGATTTCCGTCGACCGTAAAATTAATCTTATATTCTAAAATAAAATATAATAAAATTAAAATAACAATAGACTTACATCGATGTCCGTTGATCGTAAAGTTCTGATGATCCAACATATGTAATATGATATTAAATTCTTTATTATAAAGGTTATATTTAAAATGTTATAATTATTATAATAATTATATTGAATAGTCTTTATCATAATGACACAATGATTGATAATCATTGATAATGGGGTTTTCTATGATAGAAAATATTACACACCAATAAAATCCTTTTGGAATAATATAGATAGATAGATAGATAGATAATAGTTTATTGATTAGAATCAAAACGATGGATAACAATAAATAATAATGACAGAAATATATAAATAATAGTTAGCAAATATAAATAAGTTGTGATTTACACACACCGAAAGTAAATAAAATAATAATAAAGCAATATTTGGGATGTTGATCAAACGTGCTGAACACATCATCAAATAACTAGGGAAGAAGTCTCGGGTTGGTCAGGCCCATATAGGATTATATGCCCATAAATCCTGAGGGATGGACGGTCCCTGCATTTTGGTTTTTTGACATCTCTCCACACCTAGAATATCAAATGAGTATACAGCTTGTAAGATCAAATACCCAAATAAAGTACAAAACGAAAACGAAAACTAAAAAAACAATAAAATTATAAAAATAACGACATTACATTTAAGCATGTTGAGAATAAAAATTTCCATTAATATTAATAGTATCTATATTTGTAATAAATATGCTTAAAGATTTAGACGAAGCCACAGAACGAGGAAGTGAATTCCAAGCGGTACTCACTCTGTTACTGAATGAATTTATAGTTGATTTATTAATACATTTGTCTTTGCGTATTTTAATTAGAGGTCCACGATTATTTGTTGAATAAGTTGTGAATACCGATGATTTATCAATATCCACGAGATTGTTCAATATCTTGAAAGCCAGAATCAGGTCAGCTCTTAATCTGCGGTGGGATAAATTCATTAAATTGAGAAAACACAATCTAGTATCATAACTTGATTTAATAAAGTTACATCTGAAGTAAATTCGCTTAGTAAATTTATGTTGAACTTTTTCAATAAGCTTGTTTAGGCCGATAAAGTCATTGCCTGGATTCCAAATGGAAGAACCATATTCGAGTAATGGCCTTATATAGGTTGTATAGGCTTTGACTAGATAATATGAATTATTTGTAGTAAAACATCTAAAAATGATATTAGAGATCACATAGGCTTTGCTACATATGTTATTAATGTGAATATTGAATTTAATATTATCATCAAAAACAATACCAAGGTCTCGAAAATTAGAGTATTTAGGAATCACGGTATTATTTAGCGAATAGAATGATATATCAGATTTTCCGATTGACATAAATGCGCATTTTTCAAAAGCTATTTGAAGGTTCCATTTTACTGTCCAATCATATAGATCATTAAGTCCTGATTGAAGGATATTACGTTCAGTAATATTCCTATACGATAGAGATATTTTGGCATCATCGGCAAAAAGAGAGCATGTTAGCTGTGATGTAAATATCGAGGGGAGGTCATTGATATATATTAAGAATAAAAGAGGTCCAATAACGGAACCTTGAGGAACACCTGAACTTGCATGAATATAATCAGAAAATTCATCATTTACCATAGTTCTTTGAAATCGATTAGTAAGGTATGAGCTAAACCACTTAAGGACATTACCACCGATCTCCAATTTAGACATCTTCTTTAGAAGTTTAGAATGGCAAACTTTATCAAAAGCTTTAGCCATATCGATATATATAATATCAGTATTAAAAGAATGGTTAGTGGCTCTACTTATATTTCTATAAAATTCAATAAGTTGTAGTTCCGTGGATCTACCGGCTAAAAATCCATATTGTTCAGTACATAATAGTTTATTAGATCTTAAATAATATAATAGATAGTAAGATAATATTTTTTCAAAAATAATGAGAGTGGATGGCAATAAACTGATTGGACGATAATTTGATGGTAATGAATGATCACCTTTTTTAAATATTGGAATAATATTAGCTAACTTCCATATAGTAGGGCATTGACCTTCATCTAGAATACGTTGAAAAACAATAGATAATGGATAAGAAATTTCATAAGATAATATCTTAAGCATACCTTTGGGTAAACCATCAGGAGATGAATTAAATTTAGGTGGTAATTTACAAAGAAATTTCCTTAATATTTCCTGAGATATAGGAAAATCATTAAACCTAGAATCTTTCATTATAGAGGGATCATAAGAAATATGTGACTTGAGAAAAACAGATGAAAATTGGTCAGAAAGACAATCTGCTTTATCAAAGTCATTAGTATAAATGATATTATGATCAACTCGATTTCTGAGTGGAGGTATGAGATTTTTGTTATTTAATTTGGTGTTTATATAATTATAAAAAGAAGATTTTTTATTTGATGAGAGCATTTTGTGTTCAACTTCAAGATTATATTGCTTTATTTTATCTGATAGTAAAGATTGGTTATACCTCCAAACATTATGAGTATCTGTATCATTTATATTTCTATGTAAGACTCTACACTTATTTAGTAGTTTCTTAATAGATAAGGGATATTTATAAATTTTAGTTGAAAAAGTAGGGGTGTATAACTCGATGATATTCTTAGTAATATTAATAAAAGTGTTGATTAGCTCATTACAATCATTGCACGAGGATAGAATATTAGTCCAGTCTAGTGACAAGATATGAATTTTAATACTAGCAATATCACTTTTATTATAGTTAAGTCGCTGGATTGAACATTTATTGTGATTAATATTGCCAGAATTTAAATAATTATCTGGGATTACTAAATCAGAGTAAATAGCAAAATGGTCACTAATATGTGCATCATATTTAAAAGCACTTGTAGGTGAATTATTAGATATAATTAATGTATTATTTGTAAGAATTAAATCGAGAATATTTGAATTTCTAGTATTAAAATTAATTAGTTGAGTTAAACCGTATGATAGAAACTTATTGTATACATATCTTTCCGCAATGGTCGACGTAGTACCAGCAATCCAGTCAATTCCGGCTAGGTTGAAGTCTCCATAGATTAGACAAGAGTCCGTAGATGAACATATGTTATTTAGAGTATCACATAATAAAACAGTTTGGGACAATGGCATATCTGGTGGCCTATAAATGGTGACAAGTCTGTAATTAAAAAATGTAATACATAATAATTCAATACCATTTGTAATAAATTCGGTCATGCATAACGAATTATAATTAATATTAACATATACAATAATACCACCACCGCGAGTATTATCAGGACGATCTAGTCTATAAACGGTATACAAATTTAATGGATTGAGCATTGCATTGGTAACACTATTATTTAGCCAGGTTTCAGTAAATATAATAATGTCATAATGCCTATCATTAAGCATAGCTATGAGTGAAGGTAACTTATTGCATAGTGATCTTGCATTAGCATAGTACACCTTCGAAAAAGGAGAAAAATTAGCATTTAGTTAATTCGAATGTGAAATGTCATTATTTCTAATATCCGAGTACCTATTTTTATTAATGTTTTTAGCTTGTTTAGACCATCTCAAGTAATCTGCATCTGAATAAGATACAGATGTTTTCCAATCAATGTATGATGTATCATCATCATTTGTGACTATATATCTTAGTTCATATTGAGAGGTGCGATTATTAAATATACATCTAGTGTGTTTAGTCATATTTTCAGCTCCAATGGTTAGTATAGGACGTTTAACCCGTTCATCAAAAGAGAGATCAGGTCTCAAGAATACCTTAGGGTATTTATCGACACGATTAGGAAGATTATAGAATTCACTATATAGGTAGGGAGTAATAACATCATCCATTGTAACTTTGTAAGCTTCAAAATTTTTAGTGTTTAGCTTAATTTTCCCTATAAAATGAGAAGACATGTTAAGATCATCTAGTATTTCATTTAGAATATTTTCAGAACTAATGTTATAAAAAATAATATTTCTGTTTTTATCAGAGTTGATTTTAATTTCCTTGCTAATAGATTTTGCTAATAAAGTAGAATGTTGTTTGATTGATGTAGAGTCAAAAAGGTCAGCATATGTACGTTTACTAGAGGCTACATTAATACTTTTCTGCTCTTTGCTTAGTATTATAAGATCATTCATAGAAGTATTTAACGATGCATATAGTGTATTTAAATCGTATACGTTATCAGATATGGATTTTATACCAGTATCTTGAGGACTTACATAATCATTATTTAATACATGTGGTAAACATTGTGTACAAAAAAGGAAAATTAGCTGATGTAAAAATCTGCTGTATATAATTAGGAGTTGTATTTTTTGAAAAAGTGGATGGTAATATATTAGCTTTTGATAAACAGTTATAATGGTCATTAAGTTTACATCTTTTACAAGAAACATAGGATATATCATTATCACATAAATTATTACAATGATTGCACAGTGACATTATATATCTGATATTAGATTGAATATATATATATGTATAAATATATAATTATAGGATAAATCTAAGTAATATATATATATATAAATATGATATATTAGTTACAAGAATTAAATCAAATAAATATATTATTCAATAATGCAATTAAATCAAATTAGATATATATTCAAGTATAAATAGAATGAAATAAACAAATAATTGACTTTAATTAAAAATCAATATTTTAATTCAAATTGAAAATGGGTCAAATAGTATATCAAACTAATATAATACACATGCAATATATAATTATATTATTATAATATATATAATATACTATTATAATAGTTGGTAATTTATTTAACTAAGTATTAATTACTAACTATTATTACTATATATTAATAAATAAATAATACATATGTAAATTTATAAATAACATATAGAATTTATAGATAATTAACATTTATAAATATGCATATAATACAATATATTTGAATACCTATATATATTATAAAATAGGCCTGCAAGTAAATTATAATGAGAATTGAATTAAAGATATAATATGCAATTAATACCAAATACCAAATAAACTAAATACCAAATAAAATAAATACCAAATAAACTAAATACCAAATAAATAAATAAACTAAATATAATATACTATATTATGTCATTATATATATATAAACACACATAAACAAATAAATACAACTATGTATGTATTAACAATCTATGCAATTAATATGAATAACTAATGATTATAGCAAAAATTAAATGTTATGCATCAATGATTTCAATAATAATAAAATCAATATTACTTAATTGTATATTTATATGTTAATAATATTGTTAAATATATAAATAATAAGTGTATTGTATGTAGTATATGTTTATAAACAATATAGTACAATAATATTATATAATAAACTTATCTTAAAGTTGATAATTGCAGATTTAAATTAATAAATATAAAAAAAAAAAAAAAAAAAAGGATTACGAAGACATGTAACCGATAAAGACCATTCGGGCATGCCATGTGTTCATGTTGTGAGATAACTTATTCGCGATACTATTCCATATATCATTCTTTCTCTTATAGTTCATTGCAGTGCTATCCATCCTACTGAAAAGAATATGTAGTTTATTTTAATCACACCAGGACCGTCTTCGGGGTGCGCTGTTTGAATAAACTGGGTGTAATGTATACGATAAGGGGTTTCTTAATGGTTGTGAAATAAAACGACAAAATTGCGGATTTAGATACATCATATTCGTCAGTAGTATATTACTGGTGTATCTGATATATATATATATATATATGAATGAATGAATGACATCAGTTTATAGACATACGACATACTATGTATATCATACGTCTATGGAGGATCAGTGAAAGCCTAGGCTTTATTTGGTCGATACCTCCAATATGTTCATGTACAGATTACAATATTAGTAAAAGTAATAATATAATAATAATGATTCATGTGTTAGCATTATTTGTAATAAAATAGAAGATACATATATATATATATAAATTAATAAAAATAATAAAACACTGTTCATGAACATAAGTTATCATCATATTTCAATCCATTACATTAAAGTAAATAATAAAATAAGATAATAAAATAATTGTATAATATTAAAATGTATTAAAATATATATTAGTAAAATATGTAAATTTACAATATTGAGAACTTGTTAATAAAAATAGTAAATTATTATAAATATGTGTAAAATAAAAATATCTAAAAGTATGTTATAAAATTAAAACTACTAAATAAAATTAAAACTATATATATATATATATATATATATATATATATTTATATATATATATTTATATATATGATAGTAAAACCCACACATTTTCAGCATAGCCGACGAGAAGTCTCCTGCACCATTTCTCTCTAAACTTAACCCCATTGGTCCCCTACCCGGATCTAAAATACCTCCTCAACCTCCTCATCCTCGTATTATTGAGTGTGGCTTTAATTATGAATTCATCATCTTTGTGATTGTGTCTTTGAAAATGTACGTGATTTAGAGGGCGTAATAGGAATATTACTATAGAGTATATAATAATACATAATATATAAAACCCTATATATGGGGTTATATATTATATATATATATATATAAAGTAAAACCCAACATTTAAATATGTTTACAATTATATACGATATGTTGTGTACCAAACGAATATAAATGTATCGTATTAAATGCTATGTATACATTAATACATATCTATGTACATTACATACAATTATATATATATATATATATATATATATATATATATATTAATGTTATGTAATGTACATATATATTTATTCATTATAGTATGAACTTGTATGTTAAATATGCTAAACATATTCATTAAACATAAATTTGAAGTATCAGTAGTACCTATAGTCTGTTCGTTTTCTTCAATATTCCTATCACCTCATTTTCTTTGTTGCATATCTTTAGTGTCACGTGATTACTACATTCTAGAATACTCGATGACGCATACACAACGTTTCTTCATTCATTAATAATTATTAATAACAATATTGTAAAGCTTCATGATTTATAAATATTAAACATATGTACAATATATATGTTGTATTATAGAATAGTATTAACACTGTTACATTATAATTATAGTGATATATATATATATATATATATATATATATATATATAATATATATATATATATTGATATACGTATAGATATCGTCCGCGAAACCTCCTCGCTTGTTTCAACAGCTCGACGTATGCAATAGTACGTATATTGTGGAACAGTATTATAAATATAGAGTAACTTATAATATATACAGAGCTGGGCAGTATCGCCGATACAGTATCTATTAAGGCAAACAATTAGTATCGTAGATACATTTGTATTTGTATTTGTATCTATTATAAAAAAGTATTTGTAATTGTATCTATTAGTCATAATATTATCTACGATATGTAATACTAAGAAAATTATGTAGCCTAAACAAATACATTTAATTAAATAATATATCATTTGGATATTATATGTATTTTATATATATACATATATCTTGTATTTGTAGTAGTATCTATTATATGACAAAAGTGTGTAATTGTAATTGTATCTATTATATATGTTTTGAGTATCGTGCCCAGCTCTGTATATATATATATATATATATGTGTACCAATTAATACAATTTATTAGATATTTAATTTATAAAATAACGAAGATGTAAATCGATATTTTTCTCCGGGTAAATATTTCATAAAAGAGGACTTTTAATATACATTTAATGAATTTAATGAATTACTAAATTTAATTATATTAAATATTTACTGACATCATTTAATTCATGTTTTATCCCGCTTCTGAATATTATAAATACTGAAGGTATATCATTTGGATCAAGTTCAACTGTTTAAATAATCATTATATTACATCTGTATATATGATTTTAAATAAAGCATAATTATTTAAATTAGAAAATAAATTTAAAAATAAGTAAAATTGACATTATAAATTGATATTACAAACTTTAATTGTGTGTTGGTGAATATAATTTAGATTATTAATTTTGCATATATTCTAACTATTGTATCAAGTAAGTTTATATTGATGTTGTACTGCTTGTATAATTATAATTGGGTAATCATACATATGCTCTGTGTTGGTAATTTTAGCTCTATTAATTAAATTATATTTTCTTGTTATATTCTCTCTGCTACTTAAACGTGCTGAATATAGTCTGACTTTATTAGAATCAAATGGGTGAAAGTACAATTTAACTTCTTTATTATATTCATTATAACTTATAAATTCATAACTAAATTCGTTATTTATAATAGACACATTTCCTTTTCTATATGATGTTTTATAATCTTTTGCCAATGAACTAATATTACGATTATTGTCCCGTTCTCCCTTTTGGTCACATCTGTCACATTAATAATAACCTGCATGACCAGTACATGATTTAATAAAAGCCCTAGCAGGTGCATCACATGTTATACAACTTAGTTTAATTTCAATGTGTTTAATTTTAATAAATATACCATTTTTTAATAAATGTTTTAATTCGTCGACGGTTTCTCGTAGGAATTCATAATTTTTAGGTTTAGTTATACCACTTTTTATACCATAGGTCATTATAGATACAAATACAGTAATAGGTATAATATTACAACTAAATAAGATAGGCCTCATTGATTCCTCTGCACTTTTAAACGGGGGGATACCATCTAAATTCATTGTTAAATTAATAACACTAATTAAATGCCCAATAAACACAATGTTAAAAATAGTGGAATAAAATTCCAACTTTATTGTGATGCATAAAATGCGGAAGTTTGTTCATGTTGAAGGTGTGTATATAATGGCATATTTTGAACAGCATTTTATTCCATTATTTTTGTACTGCATTATATTCTATTACTTTTAGACTGCATTTTATTCCATTTTAAACTGCATTACTATTATACAATATTACAATTTTATATAAAATATATATACATATAAATAATAAATAAAAGTAATGCATATATTATATGAGTATTTATTAAAATAACTATTTTTTTTTTTTATTATTTCGTAGATAAATATCTAATTTTGTATTCAAGACTCCCTTTCCACAAGTGTCGGATGTAGTTCACTCATTATATCTGAATAAATAAATTGCAATTAGAATATATAGAAATGTTTAAATAATATTAAGAAAATATTATAAATATTTGTATCCTTATCAACTGTCAACCTAATATATATATATACGTTTACAAGTATATTATAAAGTATAATACGTATTTATATTAAAAAAATAAATAACATAAATTATATATCCTTAAGTACTCCAATACTATTTTATTATAATCATATTATGTACACATAGCACATATACATATATGTTGTAGTACACACGCATATATATCTATACATGTGAAATTCTCTCCCATCTTCTTCCCATCCCAAGTATGATATCTAAATGTTCTAATCCTTATGTATAATCAATCTTAAATCTCACATATCTATTGTCTAATACATTTATATTGATTATTTATTATTATCATTCTATTGTCTATTATCATTTTATTTTATTTTTCATGTTTTGTTTGGTGCACCTACGAATAGCCCATGATAAGTTTACAATTCAAATAATTATCAATCAATCAATCAATGTACATATATATATATATATATAAGTATATGAATGTATAAAGTATAAAGAGTATGTTAATATTATTAACATATTTTAAAACCAAAGATAAATTATTGTAGAGATGATTTTACTTCTATGTCTTAATTATATTTTGTATTTATTAATGTTTTAGTTGTTAATTTATTATTCATTCATTCTATATACATAATTATTTATATATCTATTTATATAACTTTTATTATGTGTATATTAATAAATACAAAAATAAAAAGGTGTAATTATATTATATAGAAATCTTGAGAGAAATAAGATCAGTGGGAGTGTGGTAAAGAGACCAGCGTTTATTATTCCGTAGATAAATACTTCTTAGGTTATGTAAGTCAGAGTTAAACCAGGGAGACGAAGGTTTGGTATGCAATTTACGAACAAATAACGGAGCAAATATATCAAGAGCTAGTTTAAGATTTTGATTGAGACAGTCAATGTGAATAGGAAAGTCAGAGGTTGATGTAGTGAGTGCTGTGAGGATATGGTTGGAGAAAGAGAAATAGTAGATGGATAAAATTGTACGGTATTTAGTGAATTTAATAGGAATGTGAGGTATAGGGAATGTTAATGTAAAGCATATGGCGTAATGGTCAGATATGAGTAAGTCGCGGTGGATATTGGATAAGGTAGTAGAGTCAGATGGTGTAATTATAAGATCAAGTGTGTTGCCGTGGATATGAGTAGGGAATGAGACGTGTTGTGTCAGAGAGTGCTCATATAATAGTTGGTGGAAGTTTGGGGTGGATTAAGGATTATTTACATGTATATTGAAGTCACTTAGTAGTATAGTATTGGGAGATGAGATTAAGGAAGTTATTAGACTGAATTCAGTAATAAAGGTTTTAATGTTAGAATGAGGGGGACGATAAATTAAAATAAAGAAACACTGTGAGGAACATTTTATATGACACGATATAACTTGACAAGAAGTTAGAGAGTCAATAGATTTAGTAAGAACAGTTAGGTTACTATTGTAGAGCAGAGCTACACCACCACCTTTCTTGGATCTATTGTGTTGAATTAGTTTAAACTTATTGGTGTAAGATGTGAGGATATACTTAAATCATCATCAGAGAGCCATGTCTCTATATATATATATCTATATATATATATATATATATATATATATATATATATGATAATTAGTAGTACATTAATAAAATTAAATATTTTAATTAAGCAAATAATAAGTAATTAACCTACAATAGTAAGTAAATACAATAACCTGCTTTCAAAACCCTTGGAAAATAATATAGTTTTATTATTTGATAGGATTTTAGGGACTTCATGTATATAAACTTTCAGCAACTGTTCGACTTTTAAAGAATAAAATTTAGGATCAATATTATATATTATTAGAGTATAAATGATTAAAGGAGAATGTTTAAAGGTAGAATTATATTTATAAATTATAATTAATAATGATTACAATAATAGTAAATAAATAAATTAAACAAATTAATAATAAGGGTAAAAAATTCACTAATATTTTATATTATTTTTTATTCTAAAAGGATTTATTAAAAATATAAATATAAAGATCATTAAAATAAATATATCAGATAAAGTTAGTACCATACTATAAAGTTTCTCAAATAAATGCAATAATTATTGTTTTAAAAAAAATAATAGATTTTAATACAATTATTTACAAAGATTTTTCAAATGATATATACCACTCTAGCATAAATTTGTAATGGCATACATTACATATGATAGTTAATATTTAAATCTGAACTACAAAATATATTACAATTGATACAAATATATGCTTTATAAAAATTGAAAATATGTATATAATAACTATAATTTAGACTTTCATATTTAAGTGATAATATAAATAAGATAATACATTATTATTTAAAAGTGAAATATATATTTTAATAGGAATAATACAATATCATTTAAAATAGATTATACTCTAAAAGGGGTCACCAAAAATAGAAAATTAACTAAGAATTTATTAGTAATTTATATATAAACGTACGCATAAATAAGGCATGCATCGCATAAAAAAGATCTATAAAAAAGAAGGCTGTTATTTTTGGTGTGAAACCCTTACTATTTTTTAATTTATTTATTTTCTATTTGATTTACATTTATTTTTTATTAAAGCTAATTAAAGTTATATATTATTTGATTGGTGATATTTTATTATGTTATATTTTATATATAGTACAAATATTTAAATTTATTTTGATATGCTATTCAATTTATTATTTATTATTATTAAATAACTAAATTTATATCAAATAAAATCAATATTGATATAAAATGAATCAAATGATTGAATTATTTATGAATTAATTAAAACAGAAAAATATATTTAAAATGATAATTTTGTTGTCAGATTGATTTTAAAATATATTATAGGTGAATTGATTATAAATATACATTTATATTATAATATATAAAGGATATAATAGTATACTATATATATATTATTTTAATAAAATAAAACTACTTATATTATAATAATTATTAATATTTAAACATATAAATTGTATTATATATTATAAAAATACTACAATATTGTGGGATATTATATATTTTATAACATATATAGAATTATTATATTTATTATGTTTATGTATTATTTATCCATTATTAATAAAATAATATGTATAATAAATTTGCATTATATTATTAATTCAAAAATGAAAATTAATCAAACAAAATAAAGCATGGTTAAAACATAAAATGAGCCATTATAAAAAAATGTATATCCTTTATAATTAACCATTTCAATATTATCTTTTTTGAAGTATATTGCTATTAAAGATGTCATGGTCCTTCGCATTAAACAGTCTAATGCCAATAGACCTTTGTTGACATCTTTATCTGAGATTTTGGACATGGTTTCAAGTAGCTGGTCTACATATTTGGGAATAAATATGTCCTCACATTTCTTAATTCCTATAACATATCAAATATAAGTTATTATATAACTTATTTATATTGTTTATATAAATACAATCTTATTTATATAGTTTATTTATATTGCATATTTATTACCATATTCTGGAAACAATTCACAGAATTTTAGATATATTCGACCAAGTTCCCTCATTTCACTCATTGTGTGCTTTCGTAGTAAATCCACTTTAGACAAATCTGACTTGGATATTTGATATTTTCTGTATCCTATCTAATTAATAAATTTGATATTAGATTAATCATACATAATATTTATTATTACCTCAAGTATGAATGGTTCATTTATAATCACGTATCTTATTTTATTACGGAACCTATTTAAATAATCCTTAATATTATGTCATTGCAGTTAAATGATATGATTTGTAAATTAATAGGTTTAATTGGAATGCAGTTAAGACATTTGCTCTTATGTTGGTAGAAGTTTTTTGCTGATATAAATGCTTTACATTCTAAATAAAAAGATTGATATTAGTAATTTCACTGCTAATTATTTATACTTACTAGAGCAATAGCGAGTTTCGTTTACCCCGATATTTTGTATTTATTAATGTTTTAGTTGTTAATTTATTATTCATTCATTCTATATACAAAATTATTTATATATCTATTTATATAACTTTTATTATGTGTATATTAATAAATAAAAAAATAAAAAGGTGTAATTATATTATATAGAAATCTTGAGAGAAATATGATCAGTGGGAGTGAGTAAAGAGACCAGCGTTTATTATTCCGTCGATAAATAATTCTTAGGTTATGTAAGTCAGAGTTAAACCAGGGAGACGAAGGTTTGGTATGCAATTTACGAACACATAACGGAGCAAATATATCAAGAGCTAGTTTAAGATTTTGATTGAGACAGTCAATGTGAATAGGAAAGTCAGAGGTTGATGTAGTGAGTGCTGTGAGGATATGGTTGGAGAAAGAGAAATAGTAGATGGATAAAATTGTACGGTATTTAGTGAATTTAATAGGAATGTGAGGTATAGGGAATGTTAATGTAAAGCATATGGCGTAATGGTCAGATATGAGTAAGTCGCGGTGGATATTGGATAAGGTAGTAGAGTCAGATGGTGTAATTATAAGATCAAGTGTGTTGCCGTGGATATGAGTAGGGAATGAGACGTGTTGTGTCAGAGAGTGCTCATATAATAGTTGGTGGAAGTTTGGGGTGGATTAAGGATTATTTACATGTATATTGAAGTCACTTAGTAGTATAGTATTGGGAGATGAGATTAAGGAAGTTATTATACTGAATTCAGTAATAAAGGTTTTAATGTTGGAATGAGGGGGACGATAAATTAAAATTAGGGTAAAGTAAAACTGTGAGGAACATTTTATACGACACGATATAACTTGACAAGAAGTTAGAGAGTCAATAGATTTAGTAAGAACAATTAGGTTACTATTGTAGAGCAGAGCTACACCACCACCTTTCTTGGATGTATTGTGTTGAATTAGTTTAAACTTATTGGGGGTAAGATGTGAGGATATACTTAAATCATCATCAGAGATCCATGTCTCAGTGATATCGATTAGATCAAAATGTGAATCACTCACATACTGTGATAGCATATCATATTTGTTCCTAACAGATCTGGCATTAAATAAAGTACATCGTAAGGGAGTTTGAAGGTATGTAAACAGTGGACGTCATATGGATGAAGTAGAGTTAGATGAACTATTGTCTATTTTTAATCTATTAATATACTCATTAAAATATTTTTCCCAAGAGATAAAAGTATCATTGGATGGTACACATGGGTTACTACTCCAGTTAATTTTATTTGAATCATCAGTTAAAATAGATCGTAGTTCAAATTTATTCCTATTAAATACGCATTTATAACCAGTAATTAAATTGTTTTTATAGTATGATAGGACATTTTTTTAAAATAGATATCATCAGATGCTAACATAGGGTGAATAAATAAATAATTATATATAGAATTACGCAGTAGTGATGTAGAAAATAATAACTGATCTCTAGAAAATAATGAATTTAACGTTAAAATTGCACTACGGTTTTTAAATTTGGCATTTAGTATTGAGTTTATGTTTAATTTTAGAACATTAAAATTTAATTTTAATGTATCCATATTATTATTTTGCGCAATATTCTCAATTACAACCATTAATAAAGTATCATTATTACCAACACTATTAATATTTATACTATTTTTTCTAGTATGAATTGATGTATTTAATTGTGATGATAAATCAGTTATCTTTTTTAGAGAATCCGCGTATGATATTTTAAAATGATTATTATAATTAATAGATTCTGAAACTGTAGAAAGTATTAATTTTTTAATATCATCTAATTTATCATTAATATTAGTCAATATTGGTAAATTTGTATCAGGTTCATTGATAATGATTGGTAGAGTTATACATAAATTGAATTTAAAAGTGAAATTATCAATTTTGAATATAGATTTGGCATAATTCGCTGGCGATTTAGTTTTATTATTATGTGCTATCTGTACATCAATAATATTAGCATCAAATAAACATAACATATGAATGATATTAATACATGATGAACATTTAATAATATCACTTGATGCACTTTTGCTACAATGATAGCATTTATCCATAATGTATGAAAATTACAAAATTATATTATATAATATTGAATATATATACTTAGCATATATAAATTTATATTTATATATTTATAAATAAATAAATGAAAATATAGATAAATAAATACTATATTTAATATTATATTCATTTTTTAGTACAGAATATAATTTTTGTAGCATTTTTATTGCATTAATCCATCCTTATTAGGTAAATATATTAAGTAAATAAATAATAATAATATATAATACATACAATAAAGTATTTTAAATAACTTCTAAGCATGGTAAATTTCTATTAGATATTTGAATTTGTTTTATATACAATAACATATATTCAAAGAACTCTTGGTGACTATATTAAAAGCATTCTACATAGGTCTATGTGATTCTTCCTATAATAATTATTAATTAATTTATAATATCTTAAATTAAAGCATTGAATAATACATACTATTTTTTATTATATGACTATCTCTATCTTCATACCATTCAATTCTATCAAGATCCATTGGTATTGAATTCCTATGTATTACATCAGTGTTAACAATTGTGTTTTCTATTAATCAATCATTTAATTAATAATGAAAGGTTACTATATTAAATTTGATATAACCATTTCTATTTCTTTCCAATATGATTTCCATATCATCAATTACATGACACCCTGGTGCTGATTGATAGTTTTCCAAGTTTACCTTCTCACTATGTCCCATGTTGTTCATAAATTAATATATTACATTATTAAATTAGATTATTATATTATATAAATAATAATAACGTGGTCCTCTCCCTATCCGTTAAATTAAGAGAAGCTGTGTGAGTTGATATAATGTGTCTATTTTGAGTTGCCGTAATTTTTTTCACCTTCATCTTTTTGCAAACCATTTCCAAGCATTTGTCACCAATGACGCATGACAAACTATCTAAATTTCAAATGAATTAAAATCACAAACTTTTATATAATTATTTACTAACTTTTTGTAGCAAATAAATATTTGTTATCTTTTTAATTTTGTTAATAGTTACACTTCTCATTTTTATCAATTTTGATAAACCTAACTTCATAAAATCTTCTATAATTATCTGTTGTAATTTATAGATTACTTATTATTATATTAATTATTAAATAAATTATTTTCACAATATATTTTAAATAATAATAAATATATATATAGATATAATTTATAAAATTAACACAATAGTGAGATACAATAATGTATTTAAGAATTATGATGATTAATGATTATAATTTATTATAAATTTATTTAAAAACCGAGACATATCTTTTACATTTTTAAAGGTTTAAATAATAGCCTCAAATAGCTTTTTCACTACATCATAAATAAATATATTTTACTTCACTTTAAATTTTATTACAAAATAATGTCATTTATAATAATGTTGTATAGATTGTATTATCGTAATCTCTTCATCATAATATGGTGCAGTATTAAATAAAATACCTCTTTGGTATAGAGGTGTTGTTGTAATAGTTGTATGTCCTACAACAATTCCCTTATTAATACCAAATAAATCAGATTCAGCTGGGTATTCATAGAGACTTACAAGTTTATATAATTTACAATAAATACTGAATTAATACTTAGAACCACAACACAATTTTTACAATTATTAATTAAATAAATATCTCCTTTCTTTGTAGTATTTTCGTTTTTCCTCTTTAATTTTATATTCCTCCTTTCATGTAACCTTCCTATCAGTTGTTTAACTGGCAAGGAATCAGAAGTGAGCATTGCCTTTAACTTTCCGAGATATGATTCAAATGGAAATTTTGATACATTATCTAAATGGCCATGTTTTTCATAATCCATATGTAGATGAGTTAGCATGTGTAGATTATAGGTCGGATAATCATGTCCATATATTTCTTGGCAATTCTATAAAATAATTAAAATTTTAATATATATATATATATATATATATATATATTAATACAATATTCTATTATATATATATATATAATATTCAATTATATATGTAAAAAATACCTGTATAAAATATTCTATAAGTTCTTTTGCATAATTAACGGTTTCTTATGTAGAATTAGGTCGTAGTAGAATCAATGAAGCTGCATTCAACATTAAGAAGTTATTGTAATAACATTCTGGAATTAATTCTTTAATCACAATATGGCCAGTATATAGGAGAAATTGCCTATATTCGGTAGCTTTCCAAAACTTGACAAAATCAAATGTTCTTGGCCTACGACTAAAAATATCTTTTGGTATATTCTTTGAGATGAATTCTAATCTTTTGTTTGCTTCATTTATAGAAGAAATACGATACCTTCTAGAATTAAACATTCTATCTTTACCCAACAATATTAATAATAAATGTTTCATTACACCAAGGCAAAGACAATGCATATAGTCAATAGGAAATTGTCGTATCATATCAATATTAAGTGATAAAAATGGTGAATCATTCGTATACAAATGGTGTTCCTCATTTGTTTTATTTCTGAATGATTGATCTGTTCTTAATTCAGCACCGATTTATTTAAATACAATTCTTCCATTTATACGTTCTCCCGGTTGTGTGCAACGATCACAACTATAGTATGCCGCATGTGACTTTACGCACTTTATCATAGATCTTGCAGGTGAATCACAAGGTATAGAATGTAATACAATCTTGATATTTCTATTGAAAATATTTAATCCCGATTCTATTAATTCTTTTATTTCACTAATACATTCATTTAAAAAGTCATTATTAGTCGGCTTCGATTTTCCATAAGTAATAATAACCGGGAACACTGTTATCGGTTGTATATTACACGATAGCAATACTGGCCATGAAGAATGCTTTGTACTTTTATAAAAAGGTATGCCATCTATATTCATACTAAGATAAATAGTTGAACCAGAAAAATCTAAATAATTTTTTTTCCAGGTTTGCTATCAATTGCTTCTTAACTCCAAAATTATAGTATTCCATACCAGACACGATAGTAGTTTGTATATATCTAGGAGTCTTCAAAAGCGTTCTAGAAGAAATAGGCATTTTACCTCCTAGTTTATGTTTCCTGAATAGGCGTAATAATGCAGTAATTTGAGTCCCATTTAATGATTTTTCGATTGTTAGTGATATGCATTCGTGCATATGGCTGCATATTGCATCAGAGACTTGATGTATTATTCTCCCCGATGTCGATTTGTGCACGCCCATGGAGTCTCCAATAACTAATTGAAAACTCCCATTTGCATAGTAATATAGAGCCATGAGTAGTTTAGTCAATGGTTGAATAGTTCGGAAATTAGTGGACGCGCGTAGATCAACTCGTATATCGTGACTTATCATAGCCAATATTAACATAATAGTTTCTTTATTGAAACGGTACCGGTTATAGATTTCTTTATCACTGAAAGTAATATGTTGTAATTAGTATAACAGGGGGGGATATAAAATCTAGGGAAAGTTAGGTAACTTAAGAAATTAAATAGAAGGAAGAACAGTATGTAGAAATTAAACAGTTTCATATTAATTAGTATACTTACAAGATATATAACAAGTATGTAAAAAGCTAATATAATAATGTTTCACACCAAATACAACATACAAAGTATTATTACACAATATACTATATTAAGTTCTGCTCTCATTTATAGAGTAATCACTGCTTATTACGTAATGCTTATTTAAATGTATTGTATGATACATAATACTTATTACGAAATGAAATGTACCCAGTTTTTTATTAAAAATCAAGTTATATAAAATAATATAAGTACATGAAACATTCGTACGACTCAATGTTCAATTTAATTAAAGATGGAATCGGGTACACATTTACATCTCTAATATATAGCCCATATATACGGCTGAAACATGAGAAGGATAGTTGAACCTAGATAAATCTATATTAGATTATGTCATAATATATTCATATAATACCATAATGTGATAAAAATAATATATATATACAAAATTTGCTATAATTTAAAATTTACTTATTTATAACGTATCATATTCACATATAATTTTAGATTTACATATGTTTACATAGGTAGATATAAAATGTGATTAGTAAATATAGAATTTCAAACTAAAATTGAGATTTTTTTATATATACGTATCAAGATTTTAGTAAATCACGATTTAATTTTTTTCGGTAGTTCTTGGAATATTTTTTGCAAGGTTATTCTATAAACAAATTTACTATTATATACACTACTAGATTCATGAGACGGGATTAATTCAAAGATATACACTATAAATAAAGCTTCGCTGTATTTTATTGTGTATAATATTATATGCC